>DWNY01000236.1:0-18484 GCA_018250635.1 Telegonus apastus | reverse complement strand
GCGACGGCCGCGACTTGCCCGGCGACGGGGAACCTGTGATTTTGGACTAGTATTATCGCGGAATTGATACATTTTAATATTTTAACATGTAACGGGTACTCACGATACGTTTATTAATTTGGGAGCCTGACACGTCACTGTTAACACTCTTTATTGTTTTTTATGTTATGGAAGTGGCGAACGAGCATGCAAAAATTGATATCTTATCTGCCTGGCCGGGGATAGTACCCAGAACCCACCGCGTATCAGACCGCTCACGATGACCGCGCCGCCAAGCGGGTCGTCTAAAACGTAGTAGTTTAATACAAACAAGTACTACAAACAAAACTTACCAATATATGCGTGCGGCGAGGTGGTGTGATTGCTGTGTGTTGGCGAGTGATTTGAGTATGGCGGCGACAGCGACGCTCCCAGCGCCGCGCTGCCGAACTGGAGCGCCTGACCCGTCTGCGGAATTAATACACGTTAATCTACGGAACAAAGTTTACGTCTACGGAACAAAATATAAAGCTTAGGATAGATTAAGTTTAGGGTTACGGGCGGCCGGAGTGGGAGCTCGAACCGTCCACTCAGCGACCCCAGGAGGGACGGCATTATGTGTGGTCGCATTGCTGAACACCAGACGATGCGACGAACAAAATGCACGCCCGGGTGAAGCCCGATTGGACAACGCGCTCAAAGGTCTCCGGTTGTATTCCTATGGAGACCTGGAGGCCTCTCCGCAGTGCTGAGGACGGCTACCGAGGGGTTTTAGTACGGTAAAAATCCCATATAACCCGGTGTCGCTTCCACGGCGACGGGTACCTTTTGAAGGTTGTCCCCTCGTTAAAAAGGATAGATTAAGTTTAACGTTTGCTACTGATTAAAAAGATACAGTATATCCATTCTGATGATTCGACAAGTCTGAAAATTTATAACATATCCAGGAAACGAGAACCGCGTTCTTGTAGAGGCCGTAATGTGGCGTTATGTATACATACATATGTTACCTTAACGCAGTCCTCGTAGCTGGGCGGCTGTTTGTGTTGCACGAGCTGCTCCATGCCCGCGAACTGCGCCATCGCGTTCGAGTACAGCGACGTCGCGTCGTACGGGGACGGCAGATCCTGGGGAATCATAAATATGAATTATGAATCAGATTCAGTATATGTTGTAGGTATCCACCTATTTTATTCCAGCTAAATTATTTGCGGTAAATTTATACGGGACCATTTATAAATTACGTCACACAAATTTCATTATTTTTTAACCAATAGTCTTTGTCACAGCTGGTCACATTTGCGATACTCCCTCCCCCAAGTGTCATTCAAAATATTATATTTTGAGATATGACGTCACGAAATTGAGGACCCTTTCCCATCCCTTGTCACACTTCGGCGATCCCCTCCCTCCTTAAAGTCTTACATTAATTTGAGAGAGTGGATTAAGGGGAAATTTAAAAAGTTCAGTCTATAACAGAATAGAACACACCACACTGGAATCCACAATTAATGTTACTGTAATAGAGGAAAAATACTAATTTTCTAATTAATAGAAGAGATTCGCGAAATATTATGTAACGACAGTAAATCAAAATTATATCTCTTAACAACTCTTCTCATACATTGAAAATAAATTTTGCGAATTTGTGACTTTATATTGCGTGCAATATCAAAATACGTGGGACAGTAATAACCTGTAAATTTTGAAGTGGTGATTCTACGGGACTCAAACTAAATCCCAAACTCTCGACGCTCTGCGGCACTTCTTGCGCCACCTTTTTGTTGTTCTTTTTTACACTGGGTTTCCTGTCAAACAAACAGTCAATTAGTTTCAATAAAACAATAATATGAGTTTTGATCAATAAGAAATTATCTTAGTTTCCACTGTTTTTGAACTCCAAATACAATTTCTTGACACTAGGAGAGTAATTAAAGTCCTCTCGCGTTTTAATGTCAACTAGTAGACCCGTCACAAAATTTAAAATTCGACCATAATTAAAACCATACAAAAACTAAACTTATACAACCAAATAAAAAATAAAAACATTCATTATAGGAAAAATGAGGTTTAACTTATTAAGCTGCATTTTAAAGAAATAAAGCATTTATTGACATAGGCATCTGACATAGTTGACAATTTACGTCTTTTATATTGTCAGTATTGTTGTCAATGCTGTAAATAATGAGTATTTTATTTTGTTTAATTTGATATACATATTTGTAGCACTTATAGGCTTAAATATTATGTATTAAAAATCTTCTCCGCATGATCTTACCCGTATGTCTACTCTCATACTCCTGTGCCTGGAATATTCGAAAAATGGTATCGCAAATTTTCGCTTCACGTATTAATATATAGATTATATTAGTTATAACATATTCATAGTGACCTGGAATTGTAGCCATAGTGAGGTTTATCATTCAATGTGGGTGCTTCGTGATGCATGGTTCATTCCACTTTAGCGAGCTGTACGATCACAGCCCGACCCTCGCCGCTCTACTGCGTATCACAGCTGGATCACACACACCTTTGTACACATGCACATGTCATAAACACACATACATACACGTATGTGTATATTTCGAAGTGGCGGCACCACCGCCACACCTATTTCTGCGTTATAACAGCAGAGTTAAGCGCTGCTATGTTTTGGTTTGAACGGTTTGGTAAGGGATACATACATATTTGAGTCGTTCTAACTTAGTCCTCAGGAGTAGCAACGCGTCTGTGGCCGACCTCGTGTAAGACTGTGAATTTATATGGGGTTGATTGCAAATGTCCATGGGCGACAGTAGCCACCTACTATCAAGTGGGCGAGATGCTCGTTTGCTATTTCCGTAATATTAAATAATAATAAAAGGTAAGGTAAGGTAATGTGCCGTTTCTTATGTGATGGAAGTAGCTATGGAATGTGCAATCCAGAGACATCTGTCATCAACCTCAGATAAAATTAAAGCCTTATCTGACGTTGGCCACAAATGAGTTGCTACCCCTGAGGACTAAGTTTGAATGATTGCATGAATTTGCATTTATATATAGGTGAATGATCAAAATTTCACTCCAGGTTTTACTAAAATCATATAGTACATAAACAATCAATTATGCCGTGCAAATTTGAACCTTAATCCAATCGTAATATGACCGAGTATTGACTGGTGTTGTCTCATACCCCGTCAGACGGTCACCGAACCCTATCACCTGATCGCAGAACGCAAATCATTGCGAATATGAATAGGGTTAGTAGTAAATAAACTAAAACCATGCAATTTTGTAGACAGATTTATTAAATATACTAGCTGACCAGGCGAGCGTTATTCCGCCATTTGTATTTAGAAATTTGCCCGTGAGTCTGTCATGTTTTTAAAATAACGGCCATCTAGTCCACTACGGTACAACTATTCGCGTACATACATACGTAATTCGACGTAAGAAAAGTTACTTCTGATTTTTAACTGTAATAACTTTTGCTAATTGTAATAAATAAAGCCTAAAATGTTAAGTTATGATTCCTACTATGAATATATTTGCCCTTTCATGAAGTCAATTGCGTTGTTTCGACGGCAACTAATTTTAAACACACATACAGCGAACTCGAGTTACATTCTTATTATATATATATACAGATAATTTCAGCAGTGTTAAGTTCTGCTATATTGGTTTGTATCGATATGGTAAGGGAGACTTCAGATGCGTTCCAACTCAATCCTCAGGGTTAAAGTTCTAACCTTCAATACTTTTAAGAATCTGGGGTTGATTATAGATGTCCATCGATGACACTTGATCGAGGCAACTTCCTATCCGATGGGCTGCATACACATTTGATACTTCGAAATCATGCAAAAAAGACTGGTTAAATGTATGTAAAGACTAGTGTATCAGTGTTGTTAATTTAGCGATTTTGTCGTTAGAAATGACGACTATTGACATAGTCTTAGCGACCAAAAAAAAATGTCGCTAAGTAAGATCTAGAGACATTTCTAGCTACTTTTGGAGTACAAATATTTCAAATATTTAGTGGCAAAAAGTTCAAAAGACAAGATTTCAATCAATTTTGATCCATAATTAGCCTAGAAGGTGTAGTTTTATTTTGTTTTTCGTCGCCAATTCTTTGTTCCGCTGATGGCAAAGAAAGTCGTTAACTTTCTAGCGACTTTTGTTGTGGAGTCAAGCGACTTTGCTGTTTTCGAGTTAGCAACACCGAACTGGTCTCGGGCAGACGATAACTGCGATCTTGAAAACAGCGTCACCAGGTCCAAAAGTGCAACTCACCTATAAGCTGTAGTAGAACGTCATCTTTGAATTATTGAGATGTCCATTTATGTTGATTATCAACAAGCCTATGTAGATATATGACGATGGGGATAACTTGTCAGCTGTCAGGGACTTTGCTGAAGCCATGCAGCATCCGAGTCTACAAGCAGATTTCATCTCCATCAGTTAATAATACTTATATAATAGTTATATACATAAAATCAACTATATAATGCTTCCGATAAGCATGTAGGTACATCAATATAAGCAAAATACGAGTATCATAACTATATTATCAAAATGAATGAAAATAATAAGACACATTGCAATAAAAATACTTATTTTAGTTTTTGTAAAGGTTGTTCCATACTTTTTTTCAACTATCGTATTTATTTAATCTTTTAGAGCTAACTGCATTATTATATCGCATATAAACTAAACTATACAAGCTACCAAGTACTCTAGAAACAAACAACGAGTTTATAAAGTTCGAGTGATTTACATAAAAATACAAAGTTTTCATTTAAATGCTACATTTAAATCATATTGATAGCAACCCTAAGTTTAACTGAACTTTCTGTAGCCCTTTGTTGTCTAGACTATTTCACCCTACTCCGATTTCTCGAATCAGTCGTCCTGATTTATTATTTATAATCATTTCGAGTTATTAATTGGATTTATTTTATTCACTTATAAACATTTCTAGTGCTATAGGTGTAGTTTACATAAAAAAGACTTATAAGTTTTGCTCGTCAATAGTATCTGACCGAAATTGGCCAAGTTTCGGCCAAAGCCAAAGATTTCTTGCAAGAGGCGAAATACAACGAACGATTGAACGACTAGCGTCATCAGTTTCATTTGATATTCATATTAATTCAAAATGTTATCATTATCAACAAGTTGCAAATTAATGTTAATCAGATCTAGATTTTTTCATATACGACTAATATAAACCCTAATTAAAAAAACGAAATCATTATATTCACTTTTAGCTAAACCGGAACTTACTTTCTTTTTGTTTACAAAGTTTCAGCTTTGGATTTGGCTGAAGGTGACAGCTATCACTTATCAAGGAATTAAAGTCTTACTAATTAAACATTACTTTTATAATAACGATAAAGAAACAAATATCATAATTGAATCGACTATATAATTTTAAGGCAAAAACCGTTATCGAAAACGGTCGTCCGGCTGCGAGTTACATTCGAGTTTCAATAGTAGGTGTGAGTGGTCGAAGCTCTCGAATTTGTCTCGAAGGTCTTTCGTCTGCGTCTCGAGACGACTGCGTGGTTTTATTTTTAATCGGACTGAATCTATTGATTCAGTGCATTAGACGAGAGGTATTAATACCCAAGATTAGACCGCACAGAGCCGTAAGTCATATCTTAAACGGATTTTCAAAGATATCAAGTATTAACAGTATTTTATTTATAAGATTGATGAGAAACGAGCATGCAGTTTGTCGAATGATAAATGTCCGCCAATGGATCTGTAAACTTCGTCCGGAACTGATGTCTAGGACGGTTGTCTTATTCACAAGACATTTGCGTGTGCTCCCACAAAATACCACATTATATTGTGTAAAATTTGACGTCACTATTATTGTTAAGCGATGTTTGACGATTCTTCTTGTGAACAAATGCATTTTTTGGGTCGATATCAGTTGGCTATTCGAAGAAGTCAATCACAGATATATTATATCGTTGGACTTGAGATGATAGTTATAACTAATTTACTATGTTTAAACATGTACCCAACGCTTTGAAATTAACAGAAACATAGTTAAAATAAGTAATCATTAAATACTATTTTTTTAGAGTATTAATTACCACACATACTTCAGACGACAGTCCAAAAAGGCAGGTACGTGCAAACATATTTCAACTTCAAACTTTCAAACTTCAATTGAAACTGTGACATACCCTTAAAACTTAAAGTGGACACTACCTAATTAATTTTCAATAATCATACCTCAACATCCAAACCTAAACGTCGCCTCACAAAGTTCAAATAAGTTCCCGCCAAACTAGAACACAGACACGAGAAACGAGTACAGTTCCCTGAAAACCGAAATAAGCATGACCGCGCACGAAAAGCACCCTTAAACCTCAATAAAGTGTTGTTATACGAACAATATTTGGTAGTAAGTCTCCGTGGAATGCGGTCGTAATCCTCAATAACTGCGGGTTATAATAGTATTCACGTCGTGTCGTCAAGGGCCGTCGATTTATGGCCGCATCGATTCCTCGTTTCAGTGTGGCCAGAGCGTGAGCGGGCGGGAAAAGCGCCACAAACAAAGCCGTTAGCACTGAAAAAATCATACGGGCCTTCTAGGTATGTTTATTGGACTCCGCTTTCCTCAAATAAGCCACCAGGGGCTTTATAATGATGAATTTTGGATCATACTCTCAAAATCAAGGATTAGGAGAAAAATTTGCCCCCAAAGAAACTGAAGTAGCATTGAACAAACATTACTTCAGGTAGCAAATTTCAGGCCATGGCTCAACCTGTCTGACTTCTTTGAAGTTAATCAATGTTGAGGCAAAAACCCTATAGTAAAATATTTGTAATATACATGTATAGGCATTTCGTGAATGAGCAGTTTCTAAGATCACCCTGAAATCAATACTACTTATGAACCAATACTCAATTGCAGGCGCTTACACGCCTGTTTCCTATCTCGATGCCTTAAAAAAAACTTAAAACTCGCTCATTTAGCGGCCATACACCGCGGGAATATCTCCGCGGCGCGGATTAGGGGACAGCTCGCTAGATATTGCGCGCTGTGACGCGAATTTAAACAAGAACCGGCCCTTATGTACCGAGGGTTTGTTCGTAAAAATAACTATTTACTTATTGGACCACAAACATCTTGTTTTAAATTGAATAGTTTAGCGGCTCCCTTTTTTACGAGGGTTTGCTATTTTTTATGTTCTGGAAGTAGCAAACGAGCACGCAGCCTACCTGATAGCAAGTGGTCACTGCCGCCCGTGGACATCTGTAATCAACCCCAGATAAGATCACAGTCCTACCTGAGGTCGGCCATATGTAGATGCGTAGCTACCCCTGAGGACTAAGTTGGAACGCCCCTAATAAGTACGTCTCCCTCACCACACCCTTCAAACTAGAACATAGCAGCACTCATCACTGCTGTTATAAGGCAGAAATAGGTGTGGCGGTGGTGCCGCCGGTATCGAACCACAATGGGGTTCTACCACCTTTAACGTGATGTTCATCTGAGATGTCAATAGGTAGCAGTGTCCACTTACCATCAGGTGGACTGCATGCTCCTTTGCATTTTCAAGAATATAAAATTTTTTTCGTCATTCCATTATTGTCCTACAGCGGCGCAAGGGTCAACTGAAAGTTAGGAATTTAATGCAAATTTCACCACAACTGGCCAAGTACAGATTGTTAGTTTACACACATTTTGAGACCTTTGTAACAGAACTCTCAGAACGTTGTCATTCGCTGTGAAAATAATTGTTAAATTAATTAATATCTAAACGCATGTCATTGAAACTTTTCGTGGTCTGTCCCTGGGATTCCAACTGCGAACATCCATAAACCAAATATCAAACCACAATAGTATCTGCTATTTCTTATAATGTAAGCAACACACGCATCGTACGCCCGCCAAAAATACTGACCTACGCATATCAGTTAAACACTTTATTGCGTAATAAAACTCGGCCGTCTGTTGCTAGCTGCGCAAAATTCGGTATAATTAGTTTCCTTAATTCTATAAAAGCTATTTCCACACCACCTCCGCCCGCCCACTGGCGTGCGTCAGAGATGTTCGTGTTATGACTCGATATGGCCCGGGGACCGAACGAGACAACTTCCGCGTTTCGCTTTCTTCTGAAGATACGAACGTGTATTTGCACTACGTGAATATTTTATATCATAGACATAGACGAGCATGCAGTCCACCTAATCGTATGAGCTACTGCCCGTAATTACCCGTGATCACTGTGATAACTTACCTGAGATGACCACAGCGATGTTACCGCTAAAGACTTAGTTGGGACACCATGAATAATGTAATATGTCTTCTTTACCTTTCAAACCACAATACAGCAGCGCGTAACTGTCATTATTAGGCAGAATAGGTGTGACGGTGGTGCCCTCGGAGTCGAGCCTCGAAGGGTTATATGATTTTAACGCCCATAAAACAACAATATTAACATTCAAAAGGTACCCGTAGCCGTGGGAGCGACGCCGGGTCATGTGGGATTTTTATCGCATTTAAACCCCCCTGGATCTCGATAGGAACACAACCTGAGCGCGTTGCCCGAGGTGACGAGCATTTTGCTCACTGTACCATCTGGTGAACAACGATATGCGACCACACATACCGTCTTTCCCGGAGGCGCTGGATGGACGGTTCGAGCTCCATCTGGTCGCCCGCAACCGCGATAGCCCCCTTTTAGTCACTCTTACGACAGGCAGGGGATACCGTAGCCCTATTCTAATCCCGGTACAGGGAGATATACCTACTACCTACCTAGCCTTCGTTTTTCACTCTCGCTGTTTCATTATGAACAACAAAGGGACTCACGAAGAAAAACAAAAATTTAAGAAAAATATTATTAGTGATAAGCTTAGACCACGGCAATATTTTATATGGCAGAAGGACACTTAATTTTATGTATATACGCATCTATTCAGAAATAAGGAAGCTATTTAGAAATAATCATATACGCGAAACTGGCAACAGGTTGTATCGCCGTGCGGAAGCGCTCCCATATGTTAGTTGGTGTGTAGGTCAGTGAGGTTAACAGTTGCTATTTTCGGCGTTGGCGATGTACTATCGACTTATCTCTTCGAGGACTTGTCTTTGATTATATAATACTATAGAGTCCCAAGGATTCATTGGCGTTTAGCAAAATAAATATATTATGACGTGTAGTCAAATAATTTTGGAGTAGTTTTTGCGTTTGTTGTAGTGTAATACCTATAGTGAGTAAAATCGGTATGAACCATAATAAAATTAAGGATTTATTGGGTCACAGCAAAAGCGAACATTTAAATTTATGATAAAAAATTACGTTTGTGTAATATGAGCTACCTACACATAAAAATGTTTTCTTCTTTACTAACGGTGCACTACTACAAATGCAAAATACGTCTCCAAGTTTATTTACCTGTATGGTATATGTTACCGAAGTTTCGTGTTCGTATCCGGCAGTGAGACCTTTTGATGTTATTTTATATAACTGAAGAAGCAAATGAGCGTGCAGTCCACCTGATGGTGAGTGGTCACTGCCACCCATTGTCAGCTATAAACAACTTCATATACACCAAGAATGCTATCTGAAGTCAATCACAGATGAGTTGCTACTCCCGAAAATTAAGATGGTCGCTTCATGTAAATTTGATCCGGTAACTACACCCTTCTTCCGAAACGTAAGAACTGCTTAACGAACGACACCCGTTTCACCACCTCGAAATAAATTAAATAATGTCAAACATTCCATCCTCCTCTTACACGCGGAAAATAATAAAAAAAGATATTTATACGACACTTAAATACAATTTTATACCAAAATATATATCAAAATATTTGATCTCTGGGTTGCTGCGATATTAATGGCAAAAAATAGGTCACTTTGATGAATATGATCGTCGTTAAACTTTATATTTGTGAATTCACGACAAATTGCATGTATGTATGTAATAAAAAAATTAAAGGCCTTGGAATATAAAATATTGAATATAGCTCACCTCCTACGGGGTATCTATAATCGTAAATGATTCACAATAATAGCATAGCTCAGTGACCATATTCACCTACGAATTTTGGGTAAGTGCAAATAGCTACAAACATTTGGCAAACACGCCTGGCGAGAGAACTACTTATACGAAGTTATTGGTAAGTCGGTAAAAGATGTGATGGTAAATGTTTGTCTTCTAGTCACCCTTTATGTGTGGCAAGTCAGACACACAACCAGAGGAAACCATCGCTGGACATTGTTGTCATAATGTCAAATGTCATAAGGCGTAAGTAACCGCGTAACCTGCTTACATGTAACTTCTGGGACCGTGAATATTTTTTATAGTATTCAAATAGCTAACTACGTAGTCCACCTGATGGTAAGTGGCCCCTGCCCCCCATGGACATGTTCTATTATAATCCAGAGAAGATACAAAAACATCTTACCCGAGGTTAGAAAAACCACGAATGAATGAAGATGTACTCCCATCATTGTTCCAACTGCGATAAATTCGCGGAAAGTACAAACGATTTCAGATTAATACAGCATTTTACTACGTTCAGATAGATAAGACGAGTCAAGATAAAAAAGTAGAAAACTTTGGGAAACCCTAATTGAATAAGATTATTCACTACACCATACGAACAAGAGATTGGTGGCAAATATACATAGATTCGTAAAAAATCTGCTAACACTTAAAATATTGTGTTTAAAAACGGACACTGACTAATAATGTAACGTCACACAAGGACGGATGTTCAAATCCGCACTTCATAAAGATCGTGGGAGCTACAATAAAAGTGATTCGCATTGAATTACGCAAGGATCGGAAAGTTACTCGAGCGCGCTTCAAAAATATTTTGGGAAAATGTATTTTTTTTTTTTTCATAAAATCTACCGTATATAAAGCGAATACAAGCGAAATTATGTTAGTAAAAGATAAAATTGTTCATATTTATTTAAGATAACTAGAATTTACTCATAGAAGTATTTTTAAAATCAAATGGTACTTTTTAGGCAAAATATTTAATCAGCTCGAAGGATTTAATGGAAGTGGTGTGTGTACTTTTGGAAGGTGTTTAGACAAACAATAATCATTGATAAACTCATCGAGACTGAAGTACTTAAACTCTTAGATAATCTTTTAACAGACCTTGTATAAAATTGGATAAAACGATGTCAATTGAAGAAAAATAAATAAAAAAACAGGTTTGATTCATACAGCGTGTTAACAACCTGAATTGTCAATTGAAACGTCAAAACATCAAATACGATGGAGTAGCTTGGAGTTATTTATAGACATGCCGATGTCAGCAAAATAATAAGTATGTGAATGACCCTTTTTATTTTAATACTAGTTGATCCCGCGGTTTCACCCGCCTGCCGTTTACAATAATATCTGCCCAATAACAACTGACATTAACGCCCGCGTTTATGTGATTTAAAAAAAATAAAGTAGCTAAGTTACGCCTTAGACCTTCAGTTATCTTCTAGGGAAAGTCTCGTTAAAATTAGTCCAGCTTTTTAGAAGATTACTTCAGCTAAACACACGGATAGACAAAAAAAATGTATTTTTGTTATAAGTAACGTGTATACTTTCATAAGCATTGAATAAAAAGTTGTTATTTTAAATATATAAGAGGTTATGGCTTACACTTTACAAACATATAATATTAATAACACAAAAATAACTGTAATTTATCTTATCCTATCTCACTTTATCTTTAATCGTTAATACAAAACGATATGGTTGAAAAATTATTAACGAAATGAAAGAGTTTAGCTACAGATATTAATAAAAGTTCTTTAACGAGCATGTCATGTAATATTTCAAATGTTATTTTTTAGCTTTTGTGAAGTAGCTGTAATAGTCAGTGGCCTACGAAAACCTACCTACTCGTAAGACTTAACACAGAACCCCTGTTCTATATGAAGTTTTTTACAGATGTCCATGGGCGGCAGTGACCACTTGATATCAGATTGACTATACATTCGTTTGCTACTATAATATTAATTAAAAGAAACAAGATGGTTCTATCAAATATCTTATTCAGAAACTATGTGTTTAATGCCTCTTATAGTATTGTCTCTACAGGGTATTTTTTTGTATTCATATTTAAAATAATAATACAAGCAGCTGTACATAGAACATGTCAAAGAAATTGACATACATACATACCCTCGAAAGACACCTTCCTCCTTCTGACGCAGTCAGACAGAACCGAAAGGTACTAGAACCTTTTGTGAACCACAAAGGGTTCTACGATGGCACCACGGCCACGTCTATTTCTGCCTTATAACAGCAGTGTTAAACGCTGCTGTGTTCTGGTCTAAAGGGTGTGGTAAGTGGTAAGTCGTGTTTATCCGAGGCATTCTAGCCTAGTCCTCAGGGGTAGCAACGCACCTGTAGACCTCAGGTAGGACTGTGATCTTATCCGAGGTTGATTACAGATGTCCATGGACGGTCATAACCATCAGATGAGCTTCATGCTCGTTTACAACTTCCATAACATAAAAGAGTATACTCATTAACTTCGCATCTCTATAATCGCACCCACTCCTATCGCGAGCCGAGAGACCAGTTGACAAAATAAAGCGATATTATCGAGATAAATCAACGAACTATATGCGTAGTTTACATCTTTACGACTTCCTGGTTTCTTAGTTGCGTGATATTACCAATATTTATGTTTTTTGCCGTTAAAATGATTGTTATTTGTTATGGACATGTGAATATTGTGAAGTACATGCGATGTTCTATTTAACGCTCGAAGGGCGTAGTCTGCTCAGATCAAGGTTGAACGAATATTGCTTCCTGAAATTTAAATTTGGAACGGCAGGCTAAATAATTCGTTTTTCGCTTGTTATTTGAAATTTGCTTCGCTTTTTATTTGAAATTAAAATGTAATGAAGAAGTTTTTTAAGTTATCAATTTAGATGTTATGCCTGCGTTTGAGATTATGTGTATTTGTTATATTATGAGGGTTATAAAAACAATGTATTCTTCAAATATATTAGCAATACCGAAATGTATAAAAATAGCAATGTTTTCAACAGACATATTTTTACAAACGCGCACGCAAAATTCCTTAATTAATTCAAAGTAAAAGAATTATTTTAAAAACAAAAACCCAGACTGCTTGAAATTAATTGAATTTGATACCCAATTTGTTACGATTTGTGGAGAGCCAGTGTTAAGCGCTGCTGTGTTCTGGCTTGAAGGGTGTGGTAAGGGAGACATACTTATTCGACGCTTTCCAACTTAGTCCTTAGAGGTAGCAACACATCTCTGGTCGACCTCAGGTACAAATCCAATATTATCTGGGGGTTGGTCAGATGTTTATGAGTAGCACTGACCACTTACTACCAGGAGAATTGCATGTTAGTTTGTTATTTCTAAAACATAACTATAAAAGAAATTTGTTTTTTTAATTAACGATAATATTTTCACATAACTAAAAAAGCGAACGAGTGATCCCTACTTTAAATAATCATTTAGTTAATAGGACTGAAACATTGTAACGTTGGAATGTCAGTTCAATTTTTTGGGGATATAGTTAACAGTACACAATAGCAATATGGAACGCATATACTACTTACTACTATTAAGTATTGTTTAGGAAATTCAGATTAAAATCAAATAATGCAGTCAATCTGATGATAAATGGTTACAGCCGGTAACTATCTGTATTTAACTAGAAGCGAATTTCTATCTAAAGCCGATGCAAGATGCCTCACCATTCAAGAAGAACAAGATGGTCGCCTTATAAGAAATCGGCCTTTCCAATGAAATACTAGAATTTCTTTACGCTAGAAATAGGTGTGGCGGTGGTACCTCCGCGACCGACGCAAACCTACTGATTCTACTACCGTTAGAATTTCTAGTATGGCAAGTGATCGCTTCTACTAATTCACCTCGAGTATTTTTGGAGTTCTTGCTATGATCGGTAAACGTTCCAGTAGCAATATTGGCCTATCACAATCACATTTCAAATCAGAATCGCAATGTTTACCACTGCTGTTACAACATTTATAAGTGCTGTAAAGTTATTTGTAACAGCAAAGTTCCGTTTAATAAGTACATCATGTACTGAAATAAGTACGAAAACTAAACCGTGTCACAAAATCATATAAACATGTCACAAAAGAATGTTTTATGAATAAAGGAATTATGAACATGTACGTGTTCCACTTCATATCGAGAAAACGTGTTTTAAGTAACGCTTTAAACATACATACTCAATACGTGTTTACGCAGTCAGTGAGTAGGTAGGGTTATTTATTTCTCCACGAGACATTTAACATGAACTTTTTTATTATTAGTGTAAGGTGTAAAATTCATATTCCCGTTGCTAAGACGTATTTAATGGGCGTACAACGGCGCCTTCGCATTAAACGCAATGGTCAATAGTTTAACGAGCAGTCATTTGTCTTGTTTGAACTCGACGGCTTACTTTGTGATAGACACTTGAATTGTGTAATCTTTTGAAATTTTCAAGCTACTTGTGGGGTTTATTCGTATAGTAAGTTAATTGCGGAGCATTATGGAATAGTTCATAAAATTCCCAATAAAATACTCTCAGACAATAACACTTGGTTTGAGCAAATGTTTCTTGTTATGAGCGGATAAATCCTTGAGAGCAGGATTCCCAAGTGATTGGAAACTGCAAGTCAGATGTCACATTTATCATAAACTGGCTCGTCCACCAGAGCCAGTTTTAGGAAATCTTTTATCTATCTTAATCGGATAGATAAAACAGTTCCTGAAACTGGCTCGTTGGATATTTGAAAGTTGATATTACAAGAAACCTTTGTGGTTTATTGCTGCCTAATAATAGCAGTGTCATATGGCAGCAATAATAGCATGCTGCTTCATAATAGCAGTGTTAAAGAGCTGTGTTGTGTAGGTATATGGTGCCGACCTCAGGTTGAACTTTAATCTTACCTGGTTGATCACATATGGACATAGGCCGCAGTAGCCATTTACCATCAGATGGACGGTGTGGTATGCTACCTCATTATTATAAAACAATATATTATTTGATAATTTACTTTATTTCTCTGATAATTCTCTTTTAAAAGTCTGTTTCGTAACTTCGTATATATACAGTTTCACTGTACTTTTTGACGTGTCTTCAAAAATGTTAGCGAAGATTACAGAGAGTTATCACACACAACAAGTCCGCCTCTGTTATTAAGCATTCATTTGGAGCCTCTGAACTTCGCGCAATTTTGTCTACCATTATAATTATAGATCCATTTCGAAGAAACACCTGTAGCTGTCTTAGTAATAACCAGTTGCAAGAGATTTATATCAGGCCATGGCTGCAATTATGCAGAACAAACAAAAGATGCGGGATAATTCTGGTTTGCGTAGGTAGCGGTGATATACGTATCTTTGTTCAGCGGTCGTAAGCCCTGTTCTAACGTCTGAGCATTGGAATCTCGTAGAAGTGGTTCCTAAGTAATAACTTGTTTCTGTCTGTCCTTAATTTTCTGACTGGTATATAGTTTTCACACGTAACGTTTTTATATTTTCGAAACGCGCGCTAATAATAATATACATAGTATAGTACCGACTGTAATAAAGATTGAAAATAGATTTCACGAAAGTGAATCTTTTGTAGAATTTATTACGAGTATTCATATATTATAATATTAAAAAATTGTGGCTTATCTAGAAAGGCTACTTTATAAATAATGTTTTCTACAATCAGTCCCACACTAGGATTTCCTGTGACGTGGGTACCATGGACACAGACAAACATGGATACACAAACACCTAGACCCAGAATAAAAGATATTTGTCTGGCCGGGAATAAAACCCGGGACCCACTGTTGTCCGATAGCTACCTCACGCGGGTCTATTGGTTGCTACCTAAACGGACCGTCACTTCTATTACTACTATAGTCAATGTCGCCGTCCAGAAGATTCATATGACTTGCGGTCAGCGTTGGTATAAAGTCGATTATAAATTGTGTGGGAATTAATGCACGTACGTTTTTGTTTCTTGTGAGGACACATTTCTAACGTTTTGTTCGCGGTCTCGTATACTATTGTATGTACGGTTTTTCTAAAGAATAAAACGTTAATCATTATCTGTATATATGATAAGAATATAGCTCGGGCTCGCTGTCTATGTGTTTAAAATTACTTGCCGCCAAAACAACGAGATTGAATTCGTGGAAATGCAGATATATTCATAGTACGAATCTTAACTTAACATTTAGGCTTTATTTCATTAAAATCGATCCTCTCTATTAAAAGTTATTATAATTTAAAATCAGAAGTAACTTTTCTTACGTCGAATTATCTATACAAATAACATCACATCAAAGGCACATCGGCGTCTTCTAAATGCAAATGGTAGAACAACGTTCGCCTGGTCAGCCAGTCTATTAATAAATTTGTAACTTGTGTGTTTATTATGGAGCATTATAATTTCCCCACTACAATAACGAAGACATATGCGTACGCAAAATCAAGAACACAACTGCTTATTTATTATAACTTTCATTTTGTGTACCCAGAACATTTTTTTTTGATGTCAGTATGACCGGGGAGCTTACTTTGAATGATTAAATTGAAGTAAAATTATTGAATCATTCAATAATTTGATGTTCATAGATCTCGACACGAAATGTCATTGAGGGAATGAACGAATATAAGATATTCGTATGCTTTAATAGAAAAGTAGTCACATTAATGATATTTTGGAAGATATTCAGTAGATCCTGGTACCCGTATTTATTTTGTTTACCATTTTTCGTAGGTGAAGGTGAAATCGTGCAAGAGGAAATTGGTTGTTTGTCTATGTCCACAATTCTCTTTAACGTACGGCGCTCCTTTTGTTTTATTGTTCGAAAATACAACGAAAGTGAAAATGAATTTGTTTTTCCGATTCCTTTTTATCGCTCGAAAACGTTCGAAATTCGATTTCGTTCGAACACACGTGCTATCGAACCTATTTTTTGGTCTGTTGGCAATCTTATTTAATTTACAATGAACCGTCCGTGCTGAATTCAATCAGAAGAAAGAAAGATTCGATACATTTCCCTTACGAATAAAATTGAAATAATTCTATATTGTGATCAATTGTGTGTTGTATATATGAAGGGGTACATATAACTATCTCTGAATAATCTTAAATATGTATATACCTAATATAAATAGCTTGAAATAAAATACGTAACGTCGTTTGAATTGGACTATAATTTTGAAGATGGTAGAATCCTTTGTGGTTTGACTCCGGCGGCACCAACGTCACACCTATTTCTGGTTAATAACAGCAGTGTTAAGCGCTGCCTGAGACATACCTATCCGAGACGTTCCAACTTAGTCCTCAGGGATAGCCAACGTCAGGTAGGTCTGTGGTAGATTACATTTATCAATGGGCGGCAGTGGTTTCTTATCATCACGTGCACCTGATGATAAGTAACCTCTGCATGCTAGTTTGTTACTTCCATATTTAAAAAAATTGCTATGAATCCTTCAAATCTTCAAGGCTTCAAAGCTACTTTTGTAGAATCTATAAATGCTATTATTTATAGAACTAGAATGTAGTTCTATGAATTAAATTTAACGGATGTATACTTGTCATAGACGTCGATGAGCAACTAATAAACCATAATATTTAGGTATTATTTTCAGAATAAATAAGCATGTCTTTGCTTCAGTGCGAAATTGGGAAGAATTACAATCATAAAAGATGAAACATTTATATGAAATATAAATTAAAATATAAGAAAAACATAATTCAATATGTTTAAAGCATATTGAATTTCTTACCAATTTCAATTCGCAGGCTAGGACATATTTAAAGATATATTAATTTAATGGATTCTGTTGAATACCCGCAAGTATCTGCATGCGTCTAACAGGTTAACAGAGAGCTCGGCCCGAAGCGTAGAGAACTTACCCGCATGAAATATTCAGGCGCAGCGCTACATGCCCGAAATTTCCAATAGGTATCTTATCCGTCTAATTAATACTATGATCAATCTACTTTAGACTGTAGTATGTTTTATAATATTTCATGGGTGAAAGGAACCTTTAAACAAGAAAAAAATCTATAACAAATCCATATCTATCTCATGGGATATGATCTTTTAGATTTTGGTAATAACGTAGAATGCAAAAAAATAATCAATTGGCTAATAATTATTACTAATAGACCCGTCGCAATGGTCGAAATTCGACCATAATTAATACAATTAAACCTAAAATTATACATCCAATAAAACAGTTCTATATGAATTAGAAAAACTGTCATTATTAGGTTTAATTGAATTGAACAAGTTGAACTTTAATTGAATTGAACAGAATAAGTTGCATTTAAAAGAAATAACGCATTTTTTGACGTAGACCGACTTTGTCAGAAAGTTGCCGATATTATTTAATATTGTCAAATTATTGTTTAATTTGATATATATATTTTTAACGTAGTTGTCCATAAATAATATCTATTAAAAAGCTTCTCCACATGATCTTTCTCGTATGCCCACTCTCATACGCCTCTGTGCCCGGAATATTC
>DWNY01000235.1:0-18520 GCA_018250635.1 Telegonus apastus | reverse complement strand
AATATTATCCTAAAATTTATCTTTTATGCACTAAATTGTGAAAAAAATCAAAAACTAAAATATATACACGTTTCTATCACGCACTAATCTATTGGATTTGTCAAAACGAATCATGAGAGCCCCAATTCGAGGGGTTTGTACTATTAGCCAATGATGAGTTCTACCACCCATTTCCTCCATCATCAGATCATCTTGACGACGCCAAATTATTGTATTGCCATCCAAACTACATAAACATACATACAAAGTTTCTTTTCGATGTGACAGTTAGAAGTAGTTTTTTTTTTAAGATTTAATTACATTGTTGGTTAGTCTCGTATAAGTGCAGCTAGAGCGTGTAAAAAGAGAGTAGGTACATTCCTATATTATCTAAAGATATCTTAATAGTTTAACAATATTAAATAATAATTAGGTAGACATTAATGAAACCGGTTACTGTTTCTGATTGTTGATTTTATTAACAAGTTACAGATTTATTGCTTACTAAATATGCCTCGCGGTTTCACTCGCATTTAAAAGACTGTCATGAGTGATAGTCGGCTTTAATATAAGTAGTATTTATTAATTACCGAAAGCAGATAGCGACAGCTAATTTCGCTACTTTAGTTGGTATGTTTTTATAACACTAAAGTAGCAAACGAGCATGCAGTTCACCTGATAGTAAGTGGTCACTGCTATCCATGGACATTTGTTATCAACCCCAGATAAGAGCAACAGTCTTATCTGAGGATGGCTACAAATGCGTTGCTACCCCTACTACTAAGTTGGAACGCCTCGGAAAGTATTTCTCCCTTACCACACCCTTCAGACCAGATCATATCACCGCGCAACACTGCTGTTATTAGGAAGAAATAGGTGTGGCGGTGGTGCCGGAGTCGAACCACAAAGGGTTCTACCACTTTCATTGAGGTTAAAATGATTGACATTTGATTATACTCTCTATTGGCCGTGCCTGCGATTCCACTTGCAATCATAAAAAAATATAACCTGACATAGATACAACTGGAAATTTATGCTCTCGACAATTTCAACGAATATGTTTTTGAACTGACATAATCATAATCAATACAAATAGAGCAAAAGATATCTACCGAACCATCTTATTTTATTTTCAAATTTTAGACATCTTTGTCTTACAGAAAAAATAGTGAAGCCTTCATGAGGAAAATGCACTAAGACTATTATATGAACTGTATGCAAACTTAACTACCTGTAGGATACAATTGTTATGTAAGGAACTGTGCATTTTTCCAGGATAAAAATAGCCTAAACTTTATCTATGCAAAAAACATGTCATGGGATCAACATGCTTAACAAAAAACAAGTATATCTCGCGGGAACCGTACATTTTACTGGAATTAAAAGGTTATAAGTTATTCCACCCTTTAATCTATCGCTGTACCAATTATCACCCAGATCTCAGCAGCCGTTCTGCACTGCTACGCACCAAACCAATTCAGACCGATTGGAATTGGGTCGACACTATTCAATCTGTCAATTGTGACGTCATTTTCTACTTTTCAAATAAATTTTAAATTACTTTGGATTGGCGGTATCGTTACATTGTAATGTTGGAATATCCTAATGATGTCAAAAGGTCAATGGAATCCCTTTCAATGCCGTCAAAGGGGATTCCATTGACTCCTGTGACATCATTAGAACCACAAATGTGTTGCTATCTTTGAGAAGTCTGAGGACTAAGTTGGATCTTGGATTGGAACGACTCTGATAAGTTTATGTCCATTACCTCTTCCTCAAACCAGACCACAGCAGTGCTTAAAACTGCTGTTATCAAAAGAAATAGGTGTGGTGTCGAACCACAAAGGGTTCAACTACCTTATTGTTCTGCGTTGCGGCACCGCGTCGCATTGCATTGTATCTGCTCTTGCCCTAGACAGTTAATTCATTTCATACCACACATTTTGAGCATCACTCTATTGCGCTACAAAAATAAACGCGAATAGATCTGCGGCTTGCATAGATCTCAAACTACAAAGTTAAGCAAACTTCAGCGCGATCAGTGGATGGATGGGTGAGCGCTAGTAGCAAGTTTCCATTTGCTGTCCCGGTTCTCCCCCAGTCGTGGAGAGAGACCCGTGCTCAGCAGTGTGACATAAAGTGTTGCGGCCAATATGCCACATATATGTACATATTTAATAACTAATTCTTAAATTTGTTTTAGCTGGGTGTGGCAATGATGTGGAGTGCATACCTTTGTCACAGTGCAAAGGGTTAAACGATGGGATAAGGAAAGGTGCATATTTCCTTAATCTTGTGAGGCAACTACACTGTGGATTTGATGATGTGAGCGGTACAAGCAAGGTAAACTTTTTTAGCCTTCTGTTTAAGCTTTTATCTATTTTTGACACCAGCTTTGAGTTGGTAAAACTCTCGTGATTCGACTCCAACCACTAAGCTCCTGATAACATTAGTATATAATGTTGCTATCTATGATTTGATTCTGGTATGAAGAGTATAGCGTTGATACGGGTGGATTCTGGTTTGAAGGCTGTAGTAAAAGAAAGATACTTACATTATAAAACGCGAGTGAAACCGCGGAGCACAGTAATACGGCAAGTGATGCCGTGATTCACTATTCAGTAATTTACTCCAATCTCGCTTGCCATTCCGGCAATCAGGCGCTTGATTGAATAATTAGCCAAGTTCTAATGGAACTCACAAACGGAGGGTTCTCAATGAATATTGTTGTTAGGCAGACCTACATTTTTTTACAATTTGTGAGTAGCAATCGAGCTTGCAATGTCACCTGATGGAGAGGGCCCACAGCCACTGATCTGTAATCAATGCCCCAGATAAGATCAATGTCCTGCCTAAGGTTGACCACAGAAACGTTACTACCCCTGAGGGCTAGTTATGAACGTCTCGTATAAGTATGTCTTCTTTACCACATCCTTCTGAGAAGAACCCAGCAGCACTGCTAAAGCCTGCCTAATATGACAGACATAGGCATGGCGGTGATGCCGCCGGAGTTGAATCACAAAGAGTTCAACCATCTACACAATGTTCCAGCTTGTTCCTTGGGGTAGATGACACATTTCAGTGCCCGTTGATAAATGTGTAGATAGCGCGGTATCGTGGTTACAATTATTGACGTTAGCGTGAGTTTGCATATCGTAGTAGCATTACAAACGCATGCATGACGTGTTCTTCAATTGGCCAAATGCGAATTGAACTCCGTTCCACCAAATTCTCAACTTTTTAATTCTTTAATATTTTTTCTGTAGCTAAAAGTACATACATAGTGAAAGTTTAAAGTATCTCTACCTATTACGTTTCAAAAGAGAAACTTTAAAACGCCGACAAATATCGGTTTGTTGTATGGGGACCCTATTTTATTTTTAACCTTTTTTATTTTTTGTAGTGTGTAGGTATTTGTCGATATAGCGGCCATAGCAATACACACTGTAAAAAATAATGTTAAGCTTTTCTGCTTCAAAAGATACAGCCCTGTTATAGACAAAAAGCTAGCGGGCGCTTAGTACTAGGGTATCGTTTAACCTTTGGGTACAGAGCCCTAGAAATATACAAAAAAATAGTTCTTTAAAATTATTGATGCGTTGGAGACTCCATTCAAATGTCAATAGGTGACCTTCATCAGACTCGTCAGCATTACCTATTTTATTTGTATTAAAAAAAAATTGTCAGCGTAAGCAATTTCTTAAGAAGCTTTGTTATCTCCATACTTCATCATCAGATAATCAAGATATTCACATGATGCAGCCTCATTAATATACAACTAAAGTATACACGGTATCTGTAACAAAATACAGTTATTAAAATTTTTGTCTGTCTGTCTGTTTGTTCCGGGTAATCTTTCGAAAGGCTGGATTGATTTTGAATCGTATCGTATCTTAAAGTAGCCTAACTTTAATATTTATAAAATAAATCGCGTTCCGCGCAATAAAATGCTTATTTTGACGTTACACACAGAAACTTCAATTTTATTTTTTTGTATGAGTTATTATTTACGAGTGGGAGAGTGAGAGAGAGGAACCATCAATGGCACTCGACTTCGACTCATACTTAGCCAATAATTTACCCATTTATAATTTTACAGGTCTGCTGCCCAGAGGAATTTTTAGAATCACTACCCACCAATCAAGGCGTGTCAGACACTAAGCCACAAGGAAATGACGGACGAACTAATGTTGCCAAACTATTGCCAAATATTTCAGTGTGTGGGATACAAAATGATGACAGAATTGTCGGTGGTAACGTCACAGCCTTGGATGAGCACCCCTGGATGGCACTCATACGATATGATAAACGTAAATACATTTTCTTTTTTTGCTTCAACTCTTTCTTTGTAAAGGAAAACGGATCAGTGGACAACCTGCCAGATATTTTTGAACCGCCCATAAGACCGCCATATCGACGAATTACCATGCCACTAGTGATCACCCATCCTTCTGCTGTCCGCGACCGACGTTGTTTAAATTTGTAAATCGATTGAGATCTATCGCGAGGCTATCTGCGCTTCACCATTGATATTCTAGTAATTTACTAGTGATATATCAAGCTAGACTTCAACTATGTATTTTCTTTTAGTTTACGTCTTTACCCAACTACAAGTAATAATAATTACCTATGTTTTAGCGCCCATCTTTGTGTGCTTATAGTATGCGTAAATGGAGAGTAATTTTTTCAAGAGGAAGTTGATATATTTTAATACTTTAAGATGTAACGGGTACTCACGATACGTTTCTTAATTTTGCCAATATATGATTCCTCTAAATATGAATGGGAAGGGGGGAGAATTGATGGGGGTTGACAAATAAGTGTAAAAAATTTCCCACATTCCGTGCTTCAGCTGGTTAGACTTATGCATGTTATGTTTACTTTGTATTAATGGGGAGGGTGGGGGGTGGACTATGGGTTAATTTCATAGCCTAAAAAAATTGTCTGCAGCTAAAGGCAGTGGTTTCTACTGCGGAGGGGTGTTAATATCCTCGAAATACGTCTTAACAGCTGCGCATTGTATGAAAGGCGCGGAACTACCGCCCAATTGGATACCGTAAGTTGATAAGTTAATTCATTCATTCACTCATTAATTCAACTCATTTAAAACGCTAGAATGGGTATGGTTCGACCGAGGAGGTACCACCTTCACACCAAGCAGTCATTTCATTCGTAGTGTTTAGCTTCCAGCTCATTTATAATGTCTATATCTTAGTCGTCAAAAGTAACTACGCATCTGTGAATCCAAGGATTTCATGAGAAGAAGCGAAAAACAAATTATGTTATCTGAAAAGCTTGTTCTAAGATCTTTTTAATACTGTAGCTAATCTGTAATTCCATATGGTATAACTGAAACATTTCAACAGTACTCAAGTACGTCTCGGCGAATATAATATTAGCAGCAAAGTTGACTGCAACTTCGAGGAATGCGCTCCACCAGTCCAAGATGTGCCGATCGAGGAAATCATAACTCACGCGGACTATGACCCCACAGATGGAAATGAACAGAACGACATAGCGCTGTTACGACTCAAACACGATGTTAACTTCAATGGTATGTTGCGGTTACGGTATGTTTTCAGGTCGATGGGGTAGAAATAGCACGGATCGACCGTGTTAGTAGATAGGCACCATCACAATCGCTTCATCAACAGACCTACTCATGAAATGTGAATTCTAATCCAATTTGAATCCAGTTTCTCAAAAGTGAAGCAATTTCATACTCTTGTAAAAAATTCTAAATTACATTTGTATTCGCCATTAACGGCGTCGTTATGATCAAATGTCATAGTAAACGTTTAAATAACAAGTTTACGTAACTTCGATTAGTAAATTTCAATTAGTTTACTTAATAACCACATAATATTGAACTCGGTCGGCGCTAATGTCGTAATACTTCTAATTCCGATCGATCGAAAATGATTTTTTAAATAGATTTGCTGTTTCTAGCGTGAAGCAGTTTTTGTGTTTTGTTGGTAACGTGTGGTTGCCGGTTATTTACAATAAAAGGACTATTTTAGCCCTCCGGAGAGTGCCCGCATGAGTTGCTGTAATTGATTTCAGATAAATCCCCCGTTCTATGAAGTTGCTTACAGATATCTATGGGTGGCAGTGTCCACTTACCATGCTCGTTTACTATCTTATTCTTATATAAAATGGTGGTAGATTCCCCCTTGGTAAGACGAAGGCACCACCGCCGCACTAATTTCTGCTTATTAATGAAGGCTGCTGTGTTCTGATTTGAGAGTTGTGTTAATGTGACTGTTGTAGCTATAGGGTGGTTGTGACCAATATTTAGGACCAACCGTGTCTTTGATTACTTTAATAATGCAATGTAAATGTAAATGCGTCATTTTCTCAAGCACTTCGAAATAATGGCATTTTCCCCTTCGTAGTATATACTATATTATTATTTACTTCTTATTAGATACTGAGTCAGTGTTGTAGTGTATCTTTTTAAAGTACATGTAAATCACGTAATAGGTACTTTTAAAGTAATACTTGAATTGAATATGCATTTTTCAGATTTCGTGAAGCCAATTTGCCTGCCGAATAGTGCAGCTCTACGAGACAGTACATTCGAAGACTTTTCGTTGGAAGTCGCTGGATGGGGGAAGACGGAAAAAAGTAAGTTATTCATTTACCTGTTACAATATGTAAATATGGAAAACATAAGCTTGAGTTATTGTTTATAAATGTACCTAGTTACTGTAGATCTAATGCAAATAAATAAAATTGAAGAGTGTCAGTAACGTCAAAAAAACTAGATTTTAGATTATTAAAATACCTACTTTTATTGAAATTACCAAATGAAAGTGTACAAGATACCTATAAAAAAATGTTCTTTGAGGTAATGAGGAATTATCTTTGTAGATGGTTGACGGTATACGGTGTAACTTAGACTACTTTAATTTTTTTAGGAATGAGGGTTACCGAGCAATACAATTAAAACTCATAAATCATGGCGGCGTCGCCAATTGTCGGTTGCTATTAGGTGTATTAAGAGCTGGGTATCAGCATTGAGATACATAGTAGTAGTTAAAGCTGAAACAAGCTCTTGATTTGCTACAAAGGGGTATGTAGTATTCATGTCATCCAACCGTTAGGCTGTATGCTATTTTGCTTCTATTTTAAACAGTGTTATATAGCGAAACATTCCCTTGAACCTTGGAGATTTGTGGCGTCCCAAGTAGGTAGATATTAATCCATTATCCATATATATATATAAGGTATATATAAGATATATTACCCATATATTACCCATATGTAGTTATAAAACAACTAGGTTGCATTTATCGCTCAGGAAATAAGATAAATGAACATAATATAAGGAAAACGTTTGTATGCAAATTGCGCCAAGAATACTTTTTTACTAATAAAACACAACGTTTTTTGAAAGTTTTGTGAAGTTTTCAGGTTGTAGAATTAATTTAAAATGGATAACTCTACTTGTAGCGAAATTTGAAGGTAGGTGGAACCTAATAGTCGGTATATTTCATAGTAGGTAGTAGATAATTTCCTTTAAAGAGCGTGCTACATTTAATTTATAACTAGCTGAGCCCCGCGGTTTTACCTGTGTTAAAGAAGTAAAAAGGCATACATTAATATTTGCCTCTGACATTAACGCCCGCGGCCTTCAACTATCTTCTTAAGCTACCTTCAACTATTTTCCAGTGCAAGTCCCGTCAAAATCGGTGCAGTCGTTCAGAAAATTACTTTAGCCAAACAGCGACAGACAGACAAACATTTTTTAAATTGTATTTTTGTTATAGGTACCGTGTATACTGTGATATGCATTAAGTAAAAAGTTGTTATTTTGATGTTACAACAAACAGACACTTCAATTTTATCTATTTTTATAGATATAGAGATAGCAAACGAACATATAGTCCACGTGATGATAAGCGGCCACTGACATGTGCCGCCTTTATGGGCAATCTGGAATCAACCCCAGGATGGAAGGCCTGGTATAAATATCTAAATCTCCCTTACCACGCCCTTCAAATCAGAATACAGGAGCGCTTAACACTCCTGTCATTAGGCATAAGTAGATGTGGTGGTGTCAACGGAGTCGAACCACGAGAGTTCTACCATAATCAAAACCTAAAATATTTAGATACGATGCGATCCAATTCAGTCCTCAGGAGAGCAATGAAATGTAATGAAATTCATTTTTCCCTAAAAATAATTTGGTACCTACTTACTACTATCTACTTATGTTTAGGGAAAAATGAAATTGGATTTATCCATTACATAATTTATGACGTCTTTAAAAACCCGCATTGTGAGACGTGTATAGACTGGAGCTTAGGGTTTTTTCATTTGCAATGCCAATCGTTATTCTTTAACGGGTTAAGCCTTGGGGAAATTGTAGCTATCTTTTTATAATATGGCAGTAACAAACAAGTATGACGTCCACCTTTTTTATACTTTTAAAATAGCAAATGAGCAAGAAGTCCAACTGGTAAGTAATCACTGCCGCCCGTGGACATCTGTAATCAACCCCAGATAAGATCAAAGTCCTATCTAAGGTTGAGCGCAGATGCGTTGCACCCCTGAAGGCTAAGTTGGAACGCCTCGGCTAAGTATGTCTCCCTTACCACACCCTCAAAACCAGAACACAGCAGCGCTTAACACTGCTGTTATAAGGCAGTAATAGGTGTGGTGGTGGTGCTACCGGAGGCGAACCACAAAGGGTTCTACCACCTGTTGTAAATGGCTACTGCCGCCCATGAACATTTGTTGTCAACCCCAGATAAGATCAAGAGTCTACTTGAGGTTAGCCACAAATACAATGCGACACCTGAGGTCTCAGTTGGAACGCCTCGGATAAGTAGGTATGTTCTCTTAACACAACCTTCAGACCACAAGACGGCAGCGTATAGTACCACTGATGCCAGGCAAAAGAGGTATGACAGAGGTGCCACTTAAGTAAAATCACAACGGGTTCTACTAATTTTAAAATCATCTACTATCAACACTTAATCGAACATCGTCCATAAAATAAGAAGACAATACCAAGTAAATGTTTTTGAACGAATTTTAGGTAGGGACTGATATGAACTTTACACCCAAAACTTTATCCGGCTATTTTTCATTGATTATTGTCTATTTCAGGTTCTTCATCTAACGTGAAATTGAAAGTATCACTGCCTGTTAGGACCTATGAACAATGCCGAAACGTGTACAAAAAAGCAATGAAGGTAATATCTGACAAACAAATATGTGCTGGAGGACTTCCGGGCCAGGATTCTTGCCGAGGAGATTCAGGGGGACCCATGATGGGTAAGATACCCACTCTGCAGAACTGGATAGTTATTGGAATCGTATCCTACGGTCCGTCACCTTGTGGAAGTCCGGGCTGGCCTGGCGTCTACACCCGTGTGACGTCATACTTGGAATGGATAATAACTAATATGAGAACTTAGTGATTGGAAAATAGGACATACCTACCATGATTTATACTTACGAACTGTTTCACCTTACAAAAAACATTTTCACATTTTTTTTTTGTACATAAAATTCAATCTAGTTTCCGGGTTCATATTCTCATAAAATCATTATTGTAATATCTTTTTTATGAACATCCAACTGCAGTCCGCCAAATACCAAGTTCTCGCCAGGCCACAGAGATGTCAAGTATGACATGCGTAAGCTAATGTGATATTGTTACTTGCAAGTATTGTGGAATTGTGTGCCTACTGTAGGTACATACCTAATTATTCTATTACTTGAATGTGTACACATTAACTCATTATATACTAGATTTACAACCGTGTATAATACTGCACCCGAATATTCTAATTTAAGGACATACATAACTATATGTATAGGAAATTTACAAACGTACCAATAAAAACCAATGTTTACTAGTTGTAGGCGGATTAATGTTAACACTAGCGAGATCATCCTACGGATTTGCAATTGTATATTTGCAAATTAGCCATGTTATTCACCCACGCATTTTTTACATTTTGTTTTTAATTATATATGTATGTAGAAAATAAAAAATGGCATAATTATTAATAAAAATATGTTTTTAGTAGATATGTTTTTTATTAGAAACTTAAGCATAAAACTTTTATGCAAAATGTTCAAGTTTATTGTTAGTAAACTTAAGATAGTTTACTAACAAAAAACTATTTTTAACCGACTTCCCAAAGAAAAGATCTATTCGTCACGTTTTTTTTTTAATTAATTTTTCCACAAATTTTATTAAAATAAAGAGTTTGTGACTAGATTAAATTAAAATATAAAATTACTATCAATAAGGGTCAACATTTCAATTGTACTATTTCCATAAACATAGAAATACGAACTATTTTGTAGTCGGTAACTAACCACCGATTAGTTACCGACTACAAAATTGGCAGATAGTCGGTTCTCCCGACTAATCGGCCCATCTCTAAATAATATGCATTTTATCTTTTTAAGGCGACCCACATATGCTTTATCGCTATTGAGGACTGAAAGATTAGTCAATAGACGCAGTAGATATCCACTCAAAAAAAAAAATCCACTAGTTTAACGGTTCAACCAACCGCAGAATGCAGAACGCCTCATGTTATGTTAGTAAATTGTCTATGTGTGTTAGATTGTGGTTTTAAATAAAACTAAACAAGGAAAATTAATAGTATATGACTCCATATAATCAGTTGCTAATGCTTTTCAATAAGGAAAATTAATGTTGCACAATAAAACACAGTCTGGCACAAATTTTAGTATTTTATTCATACCATACAAATTGATTAATATTTACTACAAATGTGTTTCAGATGCTTACTTCATTTCTTCACCTTCTAATCTTCAATATCAATCAAAAATAAGTCTAGATGGACAAGCGAACATCAAAATAATGTACACCTAAATTAGTCGGCAGCCATTTTTCCCGCTCATAGTAGCGTTGCACAAATATAGATAATCTATCGATTTTAATAGGTAATCGAGATGTGCCCTGTATCACTCATATCTGTTATCATCGTTATCGATAAAAGTATGTTTCATCAATCACCTAGAGACTTTAAAAAACGTGTACATAACCATGTCTTACATATTTGATTGTTTAGGTCTAGAAAACACTATATAATAATCGATAATATGAGTGATTATGGGGGTAAACACTATCATTCATCATCAGTTTATATATTTTGCAACAATACTAAGTAAAAAGTATACACGTAAAAAATGATGTATTCATACAATGCGCCATACAAATTATTTAGTTTATAAAAAAAAAACTAAATAATTTTGTTGGAGTTTAGATACATTTAATATCCTTCTATTCAATATAACATAGTATAAAGTAATGTAAATAATATAAAAAACATTTTATATAGGAAAGATGCCAGTACAATCATTAAAAAATCTTGGCACGTTACATTTATATTTGTACTTGTTTTTATTTCATCTTTGGAAGTTGTGTGCAATAGAAAAAGATGAAATGGGAAAAACTCATACGACAGCTGGTTTTGTGACTGGTTTTGAGTTGCAATGGAACATTTTGAGAAGATTTCTAAACCTAATAAATAATGAGAAATAAGTGGTAAAATAAAATATTGCTTTAAAATTACAATGACGTACCTAAGTGCAAAATGGTGTCGGTTATGAATAGCATAGTGGATGCCGTAAGGGGTTATTAAGGGATATAAGCCAGGAGATGGGAAGCAACGTGTACCTATGTAATATCAAAACCTACAGTGGTCGCCAAAACTATACCAGGCCCGATGACTATTGGCAATAACCCCAATAGGCATGATGACAGATATTCAAATCCCCTTCTCTGTAGACACACGCCTACCTTTTCCGAAAATAACATTATTTCAGCAATTAATGAAGATAGAAAGCAAAGAATATCATTTGTTTCTACCCATTTAGAATTAAGCGCGATAACGCGCACAGGCGTCATGTCGTCCGCTGATGACGTCACGTCTTAGCATTTACATAAAAAGTTGAAGCGATACAGTATGAGTGTACTCAAGCATGACGTCACGTTACTGTGATTAACGTTTCAGTAATCATGACCGAAAGCAATCACCCTTTCTTTTTTTAAATAAATTATTTTTTTATTTTTAATACTGTCATCATATCTATTAGGTGATGTCTAAGTCCATCACCCGATCTAAAAGAATTGATGGATCGATGAATTGAAAAAAAGCGTTAAACTCATGTAATAGCTGTAATTATGCTAAATGAAAGTACTATTTTATAATTTCCAATTGAGAGCGAATTGAAAGGAAGAATTCCTTATACGGATATATTTTTCTTAGCTGCATGATATTTGCACTCATTCATCACTGGACGACATTGTAATTATTATAATAATGAGATATTTACATTTGACTCAAATCAGATCCCACAGTAAGAAAATTGCTAAGAAATCTATATTATAATGGAATGCAAGTTATAGGAAATGGAATGTTTAATAAAAAGCAAAAAATACTAATATAATATCAACTAAGTTATGTGCATGAAAGTAAGATCTATATTCAGGTACACTGGTACTTATTCGAGCTATAGTACACACTGGCACTTCTTCACACAATATAAACACCCATTGGCATAGCATTGACCTTGACGCCATACCTAGTAAGTCCACCATTTCGAAAAAAAATTAAAGCATTGCAGATTGTTAATTAAATCGTTCTTTGGTGGATCATGAATATAAAATGAAATCAAATATTTCCGTTTTATTGTAATTTCTTGATTGAATGATTGTCGTAGTTAATCGACACATTTTTGAAGCCGAAATATAGTTTTTCAAAATGGCGGACTCGTATGCCACCATCCCAATACCCAAACAAAAATATTGTTCCGATCCCAAATAAAAATATTGAATGGCTAATGGCTTAGTGAAAACAATAAACTAAAAAAAATTAAAAATGATGTAAAATATTTGCAAGTTAGCATTCTTTTTTTATTTACCGGTAATGGCTGATAATTACCATTTAAAAAACGAGCATAACTTTTTAAATAATGTTAGAATAAGTACCGTAACTATTCAGCTATTTTGTTCTTTGCTAATACATTATAATGTTACTATATATTCAAGAGAATCAAGTATACAATTTGTAAAGATAATATGTAGATTCCTATGACTTCTTAAATCTATTAAAATAAATAAAATATAATCTGTAAAAATATAAATAATTCCTGGAATGTACTATGTTTAAGAAGTAGCTGCTATTTCAACTGGAATATTCTCCTGAGCAACTCCTTGAGATTCTGCATTGTCCTGCAAATCATTCTCCAATTCGGGATCAATATTGTTTTGTGCGTTATCACCATTATGTTCCTCATTGTACGATATCAGGAAATCTTCAGGCCCAGTGGCGTCTCCGTTGACTTTTGGCCCGTTTAAGAGTACATCTTGCAATTTGGTTCCAAAATCTGGGTCAATCTCTGTCACTGCCTTGATCAGTCTATCTCTCTCATCCTCCGCCCATGTGGGAAACCATTCATTAAACAACTTGATCTGGAAAATAGAAGCATAAAATTTAAATATTGTTTGTAGGAATCTATAGTTTGACTCCGGAAGCACCACTTCCCCACCTATTTTTAGTTTACAACAACAGTTTAGTGTTATTGAATACTGATTTGAAAAGTGTGGTAATGGAAAGAAACAGAATTCCGACTTAGCCCTCAGAAGTTGCAATCAAAAGTTTCAAAGGAACAATGCTACCTTCTTTTCCGCAATCGAATCAACATTTCATTTTACATTGCTTACGATACCACAATATTTTTCTTGTCCATCACCATTAATATGTTTATTAAAACTCGAAATATAGTTGTTGTACGTTTATTGATCAAGCTAGGTAGCCATGATGTGAAATATGACATTTTGTAACAGTCTACCCACATTAGTCACTACATCTTTCTTTAATAGTAAAAGAGAAACTAGTACCTAATCTTAATACATGACAACCATATACTTGGCACAGCACTATTATGCAAATAAAATAAAACACCTGTGCGTCTATTTAAAAATCCATCATGTTCCAATCTCATTTACATATGTTTACATCAACATTAAATTGAATAAAGTTTCTAAAAATTCCATTATACTTTCCTTTTGCATGTAAGTGATGTAAGATTATAGGTAGTCAAACAGTAAACTACTTACTTTTTTAAAATTTCGTGTTCCAGTCGAAAAGAGTCTCCAAGTTGGAGACATATGTGAAGTCATTTGCCATCTTTCATTTATATTACGATTATTAAATAGGGCATACTTACACGACACTGAAATAAGCTGACCGGTTTATCAGCACACGAGAGCTTGGTTAGAATAGCAGCAAGTTGATCCGGTTGACCACTCTGAGCTGCCGCCAGGACTGGCAGGAAGTCCTCCCGCTGCAGCTCGCTGAACTCCTCAAACCACTGCCTAATGTAACGCAGCTGGGCTGCAGCTGTCAACCCTGGGTTCGACATACTGCGTGCTACTGGCCGATGTTCAACTGTAACACAGTAAAACTATTTCTATAACTTTGAATGAAGGATATGAGTGTGTTTGAAAGATGAGAGTAGCGCAAAACTATCTTATATATTATGGAAGTACCAAACAAGCATGCAGTTTGCCTGATGGTGAGTGGCCACCTGTGATCAATCCTACATAAGACAAGAATCCTACCTGAAATCTATCACAGATGAGTGCTTTGAGGACTAAGTTCAAATGTCTCTGTTAAGTATGTTGGTTTTATTACACCCTTCAAACCAGTACAACACTGCCGCTATCAAGCAGAAATAGGTGTGAAAGTGATGTCGCTAATGTCAACCCACAAAAGGTTATAACTCCATAATGTATATCCAAATTTTCTAGTTTGGTTTATTGATATTTATAACAAAACTTTTCTCATCTGCTTAGTCATGATTGTATTGAATGAATAATCATATTAATTACACCAAAAATGTTTAACTTCATATACATACACATACTGATTGCAGTAATATTATATGTTAATATTATATGTGCTGTGTGGTGTCAGTTTTGCGTAGCACACCACTCCCTCACTTTCTGTGGATGTTGTAGTAAGTGGCAAAGGGACAGAAATCCAGGACTTAGGCAGCAGCATCTTGTTTATCATCAACAATGCATGCCAGGCTTGGTAGCTATTGCCTATTACCCTCATTAGATGTGCCCCATACCTAGCAATGGAAATGAAAAAGCTGATGCACAACAGGATCATAATCATAGACCACCAACACAACAGGATTAAATTCATAGAAATGCTTATAGATACATAGATATATTTATAGTATGAAGCTTAATTATTTATATCATCAAAACAAATCCACTTTATCAAAAGTTATAACAATTTATAAAATAAGAAATAAACTTTCTTATGTTGAATTATGTACATACGTGAACATAATATTTCTACCTTACGTTAGTAGTCCACTAATGGAGTTATTGCAAAAACATCACTGACTCACAGGCAAACTTCTAAATATAAATGGCAGAACAATGTTCCCTTGGTCAGCTAGTATTTAGATATAATTTATATGTAGGAAGGCTATTATATTTTGTGGTATGTTATGGATACCTGCAAAAAGTACTCTAATACTATTATTATAATAAACGGAGGGATACTGCTCTATGCCTCTGTAATTATTTCTCTCTTCCCTGTAATATAAACATGATGTAAAGGGTGTGATATGAATATTAAATGGGCCCAGGTCCATATTGAGTTCTGAGGCTTATTTACATGGCACGGCAGACATATGGTTTTTCAAGTTCACATAAAATGCATATGCTTTTGTGCTTCTATCATTTAAATCAGAGGCTTAGAACAAATTTAATATACCTACCTACGCTATTTATAGGATATTAAAGGCCTTGACTCTTATATTAATATGCCAGTGGTATTTAATTTATTCAAACAATCTAATACCATGTAGAATGTATCAATATCATAGTAATACTTTATTCTGTCGTAGGATCTTATGTTTGCTCTCAATATAACAAGATATGAACAATTTTTAACAGACTTACTTTCAGGCAATACGGACAGACAGACAGTTGAACCGACGAGTAGACTCATCTTAATTGTAATGAATAGTTATAAATGATTTAACACAAGTGTATACAACAAAATCTACAGAGAAACTGACGGTTCAGTTAAGCGGTTGCAACAACTTTCCATTACTGCCTACTCGATCGGAACACAAGGTTAAATAATATACATAATTTCACCTTTCCGCCTGTTATATCACGAGCAATCAAAATATCACTTTCTAACGAATGAAATTAACATTTCAGGTGTATTTAAGATGTCCACTTGATTGCATATACGTCGCATAAGCGTGTAGGGGTTTTAATTATAAATAACTTGTACCGCAAAACACAAACAAGTTTGTAACTTTGATAGGTACTTTCTAATAAACACTGTTAGGTGCAAGGTACATGCATTATCGCCATTTTAGAACATAAAACTATTTTAATACTTACTTCAATGACTTCTATAGTTTATGTAGTTTTATTTTGTCGCACAGTAACTACAGTGTAGTAATCATAAAACACTTCGCCGCTTTCGTTTCCTTGAAATGCCTGAAGCAAAGTACAGTGAATCAGTATTCTGTCACTGTCATTTGTCAATCAATGAAATGAAATCAAACGTCACTTAGTTCTTTGAACTTTGAGGTTTGCCATAAATTTGTAATGTTGCTACTTGTTAGATCCCAACTTTCCTAAAAATCATGGAATAGTCTAAAAACTATTTCAGTGTACATAATAAGTTTTATAAATATGGCTAATATTGACCAAACCGACAACTCAATATCTCAGTTATGTAGTGTTACTCATTATGAAACTTGATGTCGGCAAGTTAACGAATGGTGAACCAAAGCACTTATCCGTTTTTTGTTGTAATGCCCAGCACGGATTTTCCATATAGTTAGGAAGACGGATACCTACTCTTCTTGAAGCAGTTTTATTGCTAATATGTAACGTACCTATTTATATTACTTATACTAGTGATGTAACGAATTTTTGATGTTGATGTTGAATTACTTATACTAGTGATGTATGTGATGAATGCAAATTGACCTTCAAATAAAACACGCACAAAAAATATGACACTTTGTATTAGCCACTTTTAAGCCGGCACCGCATGAACCAAGTTACCAGTAACAAGACATAGAATTAGTTATTTTGATTTTGGCATTTCTTACAAGGGATCAAAAAGCTGAAAGTCTCTCTTCCAGCGAAATGCGGCGGTAGATTCGGGAGAATACAACTCTAGTCATTAGGGCCCGAGCTATTTTGTGTGCGTTCTGCACGCACATCTCATGAGCCATACCACTGATAGGGACCCCTCGGAACGTGGCTGGCGTTAACAACGTAAACGTCGGCTTACATTTCTGGGCTGCGAATGTAAAGCTAACGTGACCTATCGCGTGACCGGGCACCAAACATCCAGAGGAACGCCTCGGAATTTTCATCGGTAAGACTCCAACATACCCCTGATGCTCCTCTGGGCAGAAGGGAATTGACGAAAATTTCTCCGCGTTAAAAAAATACTACAGTCCCCTCAAATAGCCAAGCGCTAACATGAACTATGGTGGAGTTAAAGCTTTGATTATATACTCAATAGATACAACATCACGCTGTCAGTTATAAACGAAAAACTTCCAAGAAATATAAGTATGAGTGCGTGACTGACGCACACTAGCTTATAAACGATTTTTTCGTACACCCCCACTACGTCATTTCGATTGGACAATAAAGTTGTGTACTATAAACGTTAGCGATTTAGAGGCTAACAGTTAGTGACACTAACAGTTGAGCTGAGTTGAGTGAGGCTAACAGTTTTAAATAACGCTCGATCTAGAGAGTATAATCATAATCAAAGCGTTAATGTATAATTATGGTAATCGCCTCTTTGTTAAAAAATAGTTAACTGTAAATATTCTTTGGGTTCTTTAATAGCAAATTAATAATAAAAATTTCTAATTCAACATCATTTATTCAAGAGTATAAACATTAGTGACAGAATCATTGCATATTATTTACATTTAAACATGTCCACGTCTTATATCTATTTATACTATCTAATTGTACTTCTCTACACACGTTGCAAATAAGTAAAACGTTCTTGATTGTAGGTGTATACATATAATTATTGTCTGTAAGTATATACATTTAGAAGTAGAAAGTGTAAATATCTCAGATAATTATGAAATATAGAGTGCGCCTAATCGTGTATATGAATAGTAGTCACAGGCCAGAAAACAGTCCTAATTGAAGTTTATGTAGTTACTTCACTAATTTAGATATTTCCATAGAAATATCTCTGTCTACATGTCTTCGATTTTTATCGAAGGTACGTAGGTATATATCACTGCTACCCATTTCTTTATTAAATTTTCTGCACATTTTATGAGACGTAAATATTGAAAATCACTAAAATAGGCCACAATGACTTTCAAATATTTTAAGTTTAAACCATTTATGACATATAATCAGTGGCTAGCATGTCCCATACACGTACTTTTCGATAGTTTAAATAAATTTGATAAGTGATCGTCTCAAAAAATAATTATTATTACT
>DWNY01000234.1:0-18533 GCA_018250635.1 Telegonus apastus | reverse complement strand
GTGTTATGGTATTTGTCTTTGTGTGTTTCCACGGGACTCACGATAGAGCAGAAAATCCAGTGGTGGGATTACGGATTTAAAAAGCGTTTTTTAAACAATTATAATGACAGTTTACCCAAACAGCCATTCTTAACTTTGCCCACACGCTAGTACTCTGCGCGTACATGAGTAGGCCTTATACTTTAATTACTGTAGAGGTATATGACTCGTAGAAGTTAAAACCTTTAAAAGCTTTTATGGTAATTTAACAGATAAAATTCAATTAAAATAGCTATAAAATTCTAGAAATACTTTAATAATTTATGTGCGTTTAGTGTCCAGCAGTCTTTATTCCGGAATGTATTATAGCATATAATATGGAAAAGTATAGTAACTATATTACGGAAGAGTTATCCAATGTTTGACGAAGTTTGAGGAAAGTATGAAGTTTGTGTACCATATTTACCGCTCAAACAAAGACTTCGAAAATAGTAAGCCTATTATCGTATTATAAATAAGTTATCTTTCTGTACTGCCTTTCTTAGTAGAGGAGATATTAAATATTTTTAAAGCTTTCATTTAACTTTAATAACAAGCTTTTATTCAACCTTGTGACGTAATATTGAACTTTAAACCAGTTAACCTCAACTGATTAAAATGAATTTTTGCATAATCTTTTATTTGGACGACATTATAATACATAAAAAACCTTTTTTTTTTATTTACGAGGGGGAAACCTTCAAAAGGTACCCATCGCCGTGGGAGAGACGCCGGGTTATGTGGGATTTTTACCGCACTAAAACCCCCCGTGGCCGTCCTCAGCAGTGCAAAGAGGCCTCCGGGGTCTCCATAGGAACACAACCGGAGTCCTCTGAGCTCGTTGCCCCATCGGGCTCAAGTGACCTCATTCTAAATCCAAAGTAGTAGTCCCCGAAAAAGGCTAACCAAACATTTTTATTCACTCTCTTGATATGGTAATAAAAAAAAGTTTTGTAAAAAGAATACGAAAACTAAATGATGCAAAATTATAAATGCTTTTTTATAATTTTATTGTCTACATACTTTTGATGACTCGCATTGAGACATGAATTTATTGACCAAGCTACAGAGTTTAACGGACACCGATGAACTTTCTCGACCCATCTTTTCCCAAGTCCCGGGTTTGAGTCTCTGCTTTCTGTAAACCAAAAGCTTATTAAAATGAATCAAGTTTAATTCTCCGATCATTATGCAACTTTATAAATGTATGTATGTATGTTTATAAATGTAATGTATACATCGAAGTGTTTTTTCACTGTATTACAACCATTAATTTAACTTATAACCTAAGCGCACGTGCAGGAAGTCGCTAGCGGGGTCTTACATATAAATTACAAAATATTAACTAGCTTAACCATAAGCGCAAAGAAAGTATTTATTTCGCTTGACTGTCCAATTAATTAAACATATTAGACAACCCGTCCAGGCCGCCTAACAGGCTTCTGACTAGCGTTTGTAATTGCAGCTAAGTCGTTAGGCCACTAAGTGGACAAGCTAATCCCCTTAACATCGTATAACCATACTATCGATTAGCAAGAAAACCTGCAACTATGTTTTATCACTTTAACTCACGTTTAGAAGTCACAATAAAGGTCATTGTGACATTCTTAGTTCCCGGATTCGATACCCGGTTGAAATTTAAATTACGTCTTATTGGAATGTACATTGTCATGATCTTTGTGAAGGTTGAAGTTTGTGGTTAAATTCGCAAGGCACTACCGTCACACCTATTTCTAAGAAAAGACACTAAGAAAGAGAGTACTAAGAATTCTTAATTAGTCCTCCTAAGTTTCAAAGCAGACTTTAGGTAGGATTGCAATCCTACCTGGCGTTACCGATTAATGGTCCAAGTAGTCATTAGCTATCAGATGGTCTGCATGCTTTCAAAACATGTATATTAAAAAAACGCAACTTTTTATGCTCTTGTATATTTTAACAGTACACTTGTCCCACACACAAACACTAAACGGTTTCAAGTCCATATCTAATACGCAAAGAAGCCACAGAACCGTCCGCTTTTTAATATCGGAGGCGAGAGCTGGCCGAACTGTCCCACGAAACATTTTCCATTAATAAAACGCGAAAAAGGAATATTACATATGAAAAAGACATATATCCGTATCGCCGGACCCGCCGCTATCTCCTCGGAAGGTAATAACTTCTTTACAAGTCCAAAGTCCGAGGGATTGAAAAGCAATTTCAGCAGGACACCCGCCCTCGCACGGGCCGGACTCACCATATTTCTTTTTCGCCGCTACTGTAATTCGCCTTTGATTTAATCTCGAGAAACAAATCTTAGAATGTGAAACTAGTGATAGGCATCAGTGGAACTAGTTTCACTGATTGGATTCAACCCCGCAGTCCGAGTGCTCCCGCAATTTGAATCGGTCATTGCAGATATTTGTTTGATTTCGCCACAAGATTGCATTTCGTTATCTAAGCCCAGACCTTGTTTGAGTGTGTTGGTCGGTTTACTATACTCGTGAGGCATTCCAACTTAGTCTTCAAAGGTAACAACTTAGTCCTCAAAAGTTATAACTTAGTCTCGGATATTTGACTAATGTGTATGTTGTCTTGTGTATGGGTGGAAAAGTGTTTATGTTAACATATCTATGTATAAGACAATCCTTAGTCTTCAGGACTGTCAACGCAAATAACTGATTTAATCGCCTTCGGGTAGAACCGTAATTCTATATGGACATGATTTCAAATGTTTATACTCAGCAGTGAACTCTTGGCATCAGGCGGACTGGATTCTGATTTTGTTACTTCAGTTTTCCATGATTTACTTTGTGAGTCTAACATAAGTTGGGATTGTTTACAGATGTACATGAATAGCAATGATTATTAAATATTCATTTATCATCACGAACTTAATACATGTCCTTTTGGTAGGTATAATAAAAAGGTTATTTACAACGTTTGATTAAACATTAAATTATTATGATATAATTTCAATTAATTCTGTATAGAAATTGCCATTGTATTCCAAGGACTTCTAACCACAATGTGTTCGCCTGATCTGCGGTAAATGTATTTGCAACTCGAGTGAAGTCACACTGATAATAAAATACAATTACATATTTTTTATTTTATTTTCTGATAGATGACACGAAGTTCTATGTAGATACATAAACTCAAATATGTACATGTTTATATTTGTGCTTTGTTGATACGCAGTATAGCTGATATTATTGTTAACTCCTCTAAAACGATGTCTATAAGAAAATAATGATCTTAAAAATACGCAAACATACAATTTCTTTACTACCGTTTCTGTTATTTCTCCGATTTTTGTGCGGTACATTTGTCGCATTATTATTGTTATCAATATTATTATACTAGACCGATGCCATAAATTTTATTCACATATCATCGGTATCTTGAAACATAAACATCGCATTATACCCACAGATAATTTTAAAATTGTACACTAAAAATCCGAAGTATTCAGTTTTATTACTCAAACTCTGGACCTCCAATAAAATCAAATACGTAGTGAATCGCATTAATAAACCACACAGTCAATACACATATCGGGTGTCGACGAGTCAATTTGTAACGTATCAGTAAACTGGATGGTAACGTAACATTACCCAGTTTACCGTGAGTTAGCCGTGGGCGGCGACGCGTCTCGTACATATCGCGTTACGAATGCAACGCAACCAAACCGCAAAATATACCTTACACCAAGACACGAGTCCTTCAACGCACCTAACGCATTCTACACAGCTTAACACTACTTGCCTTAGTCGTACTTGGTATAGACACAAGAGACACAAATACCCAATAACCAATAAGTAAAGCAAACGACTATTATGTGTTGGTATTCTTATCGTTTGGCATGTCCGAGTTGGAATTCAGTTATAGCCTTGCAGTTGAAACTTGGTCTCATGGTCGAGGTTCGAATCATATTCTGTTTTTTTGAATTCCGTACTCAAAGGGTAAAAATAGAACGTACTACTTTGCCTCCATTGTCTTTCCGCCTGTCTCCGGGCTCTATATCTTAAACTATAATAGGTAGCAACTTATTTTTCTACAGAGTATGTATACCAATAACTGGCAGCAAACACTAAAATTAAAAAAAAATTAAACAGAGAGAATCCCCATATAGTAAACCGATATTTGTCAGCCTTCTTCAATTTATCTATTGAACCGTAAAAGGTAGATACTAATTTTACAATACATGAGAAAACTGCTATAGCTGCTATAATAATAATGCTAAAAATTTTAAGTTGAAAATTGATCTTACAAAGCCCTTTATATCTTCAACTTGGCAAATAATGTTGGGTGTATTTTAAATACATACATATACAAAAACTATAAACAAGTCCACTTTCAAGTTTCTAAACAGAACACCGAACGCAAACTGCAACTATATATCATATTATTAATTAAGATAGGTTAATTTATTGTCATTTTACCAAGGCGCCATAATCGTAGCGATAAAGCATTTCTCTAGAATAAAAAAACTATAAATCATAAAAACGGTACTACCAGACAAACGTTTGTATGGCCAAAACCAAAATCACTTTGAATGATCTTGTGCAAATTTTACGTAACACCAAAAACGAGAAAAAATCTATGTAAGCCCCACTCAATTTGAGTTGAGACCGCCTCATCCGGCCGCCGCAGATCGCTATCACCTAAACTATTCCGAGCGCCTTATTTATATAATCTAACTATTTGCGAGGGACAACCACCCCTTATGATGTTATTCTCTCTAGCTTTTATGGGGAAACTACAAATCTGGTTAGAAAGACTTCGTCACAGCTGGTCTATTTGCATTTTTAACCGACTTCAAGTTATTTGAAATGTACCTGTGTGTGTAATGACAGTGATAGCCTAGTGGTTAAAACTGTGCCTCCCAATCGAAAGCTCTAAGATTCGAACCAAAACGCGCGCTATTTTTCTAAGTTATGTGTCTATTGGAATTTTATTATCACTTGCTATAACAGTGAAGGAAGATATATTACATACTGATATGATATATACTTTGACAAGAGACCTATGCCTATCAATGGGGCATTAAGAATTGCTATAGATGTAAAATCAGCTTAAATCGTAAATATTTGCAAAACCATCGTTCTAGTTTTCCCCAAATGTAATTCTGGGAGAGAATATTCGAGGCAGGAGCGCCGCTCACGCGTCCCGCGTCCATTTTCTGCGCGAACGGAACTCTATATTGAATACAATTCTAATAGAAAACACCTTTCACATTGGTCGCGGGAACTGCCACGTTTTTTTTTGTTCCTGTCCAGATTTGGTAACATACTATTGTTTACTTTTTAATAAAATTAGTATATTAGTGTAGTGATCGGTGCCCTTGTCTTCGTACGCACAGCCCATCATACAAATTAATACAAATATTTAATTGTACAAATTTCAAGGTTCTTACTTTGGTCACTTTAGTTAACTTGAATTTAAGTTCCTTTCAATCATAATATTTTTAGATTTGATTTATATAAAAGTCTAGTTCGATCAAGCTTCAAGCTTCAATCCAATATTTATAAGCTATAATTACATACTTATTCATAAAAACATGTAAAAAGTTGACTCTAAGTAATCGTATTAAACAAACGCCGCTATTGTGGAGAGGTTGCGGCTGCGATCGGGCCATTTGCTACTGTTTTCAATTTGTCGGTCGCGACCATACATCAGCGGCGGCACGCAGCGGAAACACCGCCCCAACTTTAATACACTTACGCCTGACATTTTTCCGCCCATTATGCATTCTTCTAAACCACTGCTTTCTGTAAATACTAGGAAATTCGCTGGAAATAAATTCGCTTTTGTGTCGCGTGGTGTCGGGCTTGCATAGCGACTCAGTCTTCCCGTGAATATCGTGAGTGACTAAACGACATGTGGTAGTTAGATAGCATCGTCTTCCTGCGTTATTTTAACACCTGCGGGTATTGGCAAAACCCCCAACTAGGGAAGAACCATGTTCAATATGGGACTTAAAAATACTTATGGACGAATAGATGGAAATTCGCAGTAATGTTTCACCGTACGGCTTATATTCGTCTCTAACCCATTAATTTCCCACTGGGCACGTGTCTCCTCAGTAAGAAGAATATATGACATAGTCTACGTATTGGCCAAGTACGAATTGGTAGAGTTGAGAAATCTTTGAGAACTTTAAAAATAAGCTTTTAGATGTTTATATTTCCTCGCGATGTTCATCGTGACAATCTATTCATTAATTCATTCGATAAAAAGTGTAATAGTTCGATCGTTTGTTTGGAATTGAAATTCAGTTGTCACGAGCGATATTTTGGACAAAAATATCGAATTAGGGGTCAGTACGCAATAGTTCTCAAACATTTGTCGTGGAAATAACAAGTCGACATCGTTTGTCAACTGCGATGATAAATGTGCGCTTGTAATTGAATCGCGAGTGCACTACGATTTCATACACGAAACTGACTCGCCTATACAGTTTTGCTACATTTTTAGGTAAATAATTTTTTGACATGGATTTTTAACTTTTTTTTAATTCGAACAATTTTTCTTTTAATATGATTAAAAAAGTATGCGTTGGATTCCTTAACAAAAAAATGAAAGTTTACCAATTCAGATTATTATCAAATGTTTTTGAACCAGAATCGAAGTAGGTTACTTTATTATTACATTATTGAATTAAAATTAAGTAGGTACGCGCTTAAATATAAACTGACTTCCCAAATAAATCGAGCTATCTATTCGTTGCGTATATACTTATCATTTTAGAGAAACACTTATATAGACATTTTTATCGTTCTTATTAATTTGCGATAATTAGTGATATTCTTTGCTTCGTTCCTGCTAATTAGGTCAAAGATTAATTTTAAAGAAATATTTGTTCGTTATATAAACCAAGCGATACTCTGCCTTAGTATTTAAAAACAAGTTTAAACACTACCGCATAGTATTGTTTAAGCAAAAGATTCTTCCTGACATGTTTCTGTATTGACATAAATAGTTACCTACCTTTTATAAAAATATATATTTATAATAGCGTTAGGTACTTGAAACACGACGCTATCTAATTGCATAGTATTGGTATTTACGAAATCATAACATTATTTTTGGAATTCGATTATTGCTTACCCTATTAAACTTAAAATGATGAATAATGACATACTGTGAAGACGACAATTAAATAACTTAAACCTAATCATATAATAAAACATAAGAACTAAAGACTTAACGTAAATAAATGTTAAATATATTTTTTGTAGTACATTTTTCCGAGATAGGTATATTAAATTAGTTACGAAAAGAAAAGCCATAGATTCCGATCATAAAGATGAAACAATAAACCATGCAAATAAGAATCTCATTGAAATTATCTACAGTGAAGAATTTACGAGCTCCATCGGTCTTCTCATTACCTCCTTAAGTCTATGTAAACAAACAGCTTGACTTGTAATCGGATCTACCAGGAATCAATTAAAATAATTTTTCTCTTACGAAGTATACTTATAATACGAATAGGGTAATCTACGCTAATGCCACTCCAATAAGGTTCTTGCACGTAATGGCAACCTTCAAGCAATTTGCGACTATTCTCGGTAAATCGTTTGTTATTTTTTTTTATAAACCAAGACGCATGTAGAATATAGACTAAGTTTAAAGAAATTATGTTAGGTATACCTTTAAACTAATATTTATTTTGTATTATTGAGTAACTATAAAATACTTGTTTGTTAGGATTCCGTATCCAAAAGATCAAAACTCTATTAGTTAATAAGCCTACCCTGTCTGTCCGTTTGTCGCGGAACTATCTCTTGAACCCTAATAGACAGACACTTGATTTTTTTTATAAAAAGTGCAAAAGTTTTGTCGCTTAGCTGAATGTGATAGATTGACTTGCATCTAGATTCTGCGGGGCTTAAGTCCCTGGTCCCTCTGAAGAATCTTTTGATCCGCCAATATATTACATTCACAAAGACAATAGCTTCATCGTACGTACATAAATTTATTAAGCTTGCCAGCTAGCCTGTTATTAAGCTATTCTTTATTTATTTATTGAAACCGCAAAACGAGAAAACGACACCTGCTTTGCACCGCGGTCAATGTTAATGGGATCCTGTGTGGTCAGTGAAGCATGGATTTGGAATACAAAAATCTGCCAAGGCTTTCATTTGCACTACACGTTCCGTACATTTTTGACCGACTCCATAAGAAAGAGGGTTATAATGTATGATTTCTATTTTGATTTTACATTGTTCTAGTAGGTACTTGTAACTTACTTGTAATCTTTTCAATATTATTTTCAGAAGTTGGGTTTTTCGTTTTTTAATAATTTATTTAATTAAAAGAACTTAACAGATAGTTAAAACAAAAAATGCTAATTATTATTTCTATCGTGGGGATTCGCATGGACCAATTACGGTAAGGTTTGTCGTAGAAGGTATCACAATAAAAATAAAATCAGGTAGAAATCTCTATACAAATGAACAATTTCATCTGTAGTAAGAAAAAAATTAATAGTGGTATCTAAGATTTTATTTTAACTCAAACTATTGTTAAATCGTAATTAATTATTACGTTAATTCTCATTACATAAGAGTTTGAACACACTTTTTATTCACAAATTACAATTCACTTGGACTACACTGATTATGTTTATGAAAAGTGTAGACACAGTGAGAAAACGACACCTGCCTTGCACATAGCTAAGCAACCTTGTGGTCAGTACCACAGGGGTCGGATTTGTGCTGTTATTAATTCCACAAAATTGAAAGCCGACCCATCTCTCTCTCGTTGTTGACTCCGCCAATGATTACCCGTCCGGTTTCAAACTTAACCGCTCGCTTTGAAACACGTCACACAAATTAACCTTTCAATTTTGACGCGTATCACAGTCGGCCGTATGTGCGGACAACTCAATTATTGGCCGCTCGGGTGTAATAGCAAATTGATTAAATACCAAAACGTCAAACGACTTTTTGGATAACAGTTAAGTAATTCATTTCATTCGTGTTTACTTTTTTGTTGTGAAAACTTTTTGATTTTGTTTATATGCATAAATTTTATGTACCTACTTTACGCGTAGTTTACAACCAAATAGGTAAATCATTTCGATTTTAAAATTTTAAAGCTTTAAGCAAATGTACCTAAGTGGTCAAAGCTTTAAGTACGATATAATATAAAGGTTTTTACTGTACGAATTGAATCAGAGTAATATTTCACATGATTTTATTGTTTCTCTGTAGGCTTAGTGTTCATTTTATCACTTTGTTGATTATAGTGTCATAGGACTGTGATATGATACGGTACTACGATTCGAATCTTCTCAATCAATGTACGTTTGTTCACTTACGATCTTGCATGTTACGGGCTTACAAGAGTAAAAGCAAAATATGATATATCTGCTTAATCAATTTGTGAAAAAAGAAGAATGTTTACCTTCGATAAATTGATTTTAATTCTATTACCTCAAGTATTTAAATTCCGTCGTCTTTATCACAATTAGGATTAAGAGCTTAACTGCAACGGCGTTGCCGACAAAACGCAGCCGGCAAATACTTTAAAGTGGGCAGTACAAACAACGCGAGGTTAAGCAGCGGCTATAGTACTAATTTCGAGGCTTGTTGGTGCGCGCCGGCCCACTGAACGTTCAAATTACCGTGGCCGTCGTGCCTAGTTCATTACAGGCCGATGTTTGCTACTCCACGAATGAAGTACGCGCCATCAGGAGGAAATGAACGCTTTCTATGAAGGGGGTATTAACCTCGTTCTGTAATTCATTGCTAACCGGCTAATATCGCCTCCCATACGACTAAACCAATTGAAAATGCTTACAAAATACGAGAATAGAATAAACGACGCAAATGTAACTGCCTAATGTTGCACCAATTGCAGCACTCGAAGCAGTAATGGATTGGAGGTATACTAATTTAATTTATTGCTAATATATTGCTAAGCTACTCTTGTAATTATACCTAAATCCTTTTTGATGTAACTAGTTATTTCATGAAATTAAATAAAGTTTATTATACTAATATATATCTACTTACCTAGGAAAAGCTAAAAAAAATGGAAAGAAAAATATGTATGTATTTTAATATTCGAGTACAGGCCACAAAATGATGCTTACGACGCCCAAGTAATAAAGCATGGGCACAGTTTGTCCCCCACTTAATGTTAAGTTGCGAAATTTGCATAAAATCGGCCGAAAGAAGGCATCGTTGCAAACTTTTGACTGTACTTTAAAAGCACTCAAATCAAAATGGCCAATAAATGGGCGACCCCATTTTTGATATCACTTCGATTCCTCCCACCCGACTTTTGCGAATAAATTACAACCTTTATGAACAAGTAATATTGTGGCTTAGTTTTCATACATTATATTTAAAACCAACGAACATAAATGCAAATAGCATGCCTATTTCGTCTGCATGCGTTATTGGCTTACTATTAAGTAAGTCATTAATGATGACAAAACTTAAGTAGCAATAAATTAATTTGAATTATGATATTTATATTTTCAACTCTGGAAAGAAGACAAAGTACCCTTCTAACTTTGCGTGTTTTAAAAAAATCAAAATAGACCCTAAAAACTTTAAGAGGGAAGTTAGCGCAAACGTGGTAATTCATTCGTACTCAGTACTCATTGGTAACAGAAATCTAAACTATCATTCAATTCATTTAAATATCCGATTGGCAGCATTTTGAACCTGAAATCCATTGCGTGTCAAATGTAACTATCAATGTAGGAAAGTCCGCTCCGCCATGGGGTTCTTCAAAATGTATCAATTCCTCGATAATTTAATCAAGAATCATAATATATTATATTGTGTATTGTACACGTAATAATTTATCTAATATCTAAATATGTTTTGAATCTCCGCGTTCAACTTTTTTCATATCCTTTTTATGGGAATTTGTACAAATCTTAAGGGAGTGGTGACATTCCCCAAACACTTGAAAAACAATTTGAGATAAGGATGACGATTATTGAGCCCAAAGTAAGTTGTTAAAAATATTTTTATTGCCATGAGCTAAACAATGATTCATTTTTTACGATAATGCATTTTACGTATTATTAAGTAGGTACTTTTATGTTTTGTGATACATTAATAAAATCGTTTATTGATTTTTGTTGATTTAATTTTCTGATGTTGATAGAATTCGTTATCATGTATTAATTAATTTTATTATGCTTGTAAATAATCGGCGTCAACTTGATTAAGACTACGCAAATAGAGATTCAATTAGCTACATAGTAATTGTGTATTACTAACGATTCATTCTATCCAGTAAAGCAAATGAGGACTATATTATGCTAAATATTAATAAAAATACCATTAAATTTCATATATGCACTTAAGTCTCATTTTATCTTTGATTTGGTAACTTTTGTATTATGCATTTATCCGCATTTGTCATTTCCAATTAAAACACACACATATACCCAAAAAGAGATATTAACTACATACCTTTCATAATTTTTACAATGGATTTAAAAAACAAAATGCTGCATCATTAATTCAAATACAAGAAAGAGGGCAAGACCTCTCGATTTTACGAAGGGTTATCGGTCTTCGAGTGGAGTAAAAAGCGAGTAAAGCTGTCAGGAGATACTATTCACAGTCACGTCAACAAGTTCATTCTTAATTGTCGATAACCCGGACCAGGTCGCGACTTCCTGCCTATAATACTTATACGACCAACTTTATGTACGAACAACCAATGTTTGGAATAGAATCATAGTTCTAATTGATTTTTGTGATGTCGGATGCAACTCAAACTCAATGCAATAAGCATGATGACAGATTATAGTATATTATAGGTACACTTCTAGTATTTCCGAAAGTAACATTATTTCAGCAATAAATTAAATTTCAACGCAAATGATAGCAATTCTTGCTACCTATTTTTAATTAAGCTCGAAATTGTTCGCGGCTGTCATGACATCCGCTGATGACGTCACGTCTTAGTATTTGCGTAGAAAAGTTCAAGCGATACAATATGAGTGTACTCAGATGGACGTCATGACGCTATGATTAATGTTTCAGTAAACATGGCCGACAGCAATATCTTATGCTTTAATTTTATTGAAAAAATAAGTAATGTTAAAGTTTATATTTAAACTTTTTAAAATTACCTCGTATATAACAATTTTTCTTTAAAATCCTTTGCTCTTTCATTATTTAATATTCATCACGCCCATTTATTGAACGCATTGAATTTAGTTGTAAGTAAACAGTTAATGTCCAACTGCTGGGTACCGGTTTTCACTCAGAATAAGGCTGATTTTAGTCATACGCCAAGATAGCCTCTGCAAATTTTACATTTAACGCAACTTTAATTACTTTGTCTTACTTTAACATTTTAGCATGTAACACGCGAAAAATGTGCAGTGCCTGGGGCATGAGATCATTACTATTTCATTACCTTCATGTTCAAATTTTGTAACTTCAATGTACTAAGTACATTTTTTTTAATTTTTTGAAGTTTTCTTGTAATCATAATTCCTAAGAATACTTCTTATTTCGTCGTGTGGTCGCAGCGTCTGCGCACTAGTGTGAAGGAGCCCTTACAGTTTTCTCTGTAACAGCGTAAACTTTGTCATAGGATTACTGTCTATATAACAAACATACTGTAACTATCACTTCAAGATAATATTTGAATAATCAGAATAGATTTTGTTTTTTGTAACCATTTAATACTGAAATAAACTGTAAATGTGCAAATAATATTCCTAAGCAGTAAATAGAGCTGATAAATACCCACAATTAATAATGTAGGCAATGATTGACAAGTTTTTGGGGTTTACCTATTATATCATAGTTTAAATCCAGGTGTCCATTGGTTTTTCTGTCATTGAATCAAAAATGACTCCCTTGGAAAATCCCTTACCACAGTAAATATTCAAGTCATTAAATAATTAATTCATTTAAGTAAATGGTATTTAACATGTGCAATAAATTATACTGAACTATTTCATTGTTATTCAAATGATAATACAAAAAATTTACTTATCTAATTTTATCTGGAATTTAAGCGCACTAACTACTAAAAATAAAGCATTTCCTGAAATTTCTTACAAACTTTTATTAGCTATTAATTTTCAAAAGTCCTTTTTATTCTGTTTAGATTACCGACTTATGAAATTCCATTGAAAAATCCTTGAGTGTATAACTCAATGGTCTCGCCTGTCCACTGTTTCATAAGTCTGATGATAATGACTTATTGGACCAGTTTATGTAGATACTAGTATTCTGTAAAACTAAATTCGAACGCTTAGTACTATAGTTTTTAAAAGAACTGTACTAATTTAAGTACCTTAACAGACGTTGCTGCCTACTAAAATGTCATCACAATTAGATAAATATTTGGTGTAAAAAAAATACAGGAACTTTCACGCAAATAGATCAAAAAACACTGCGAAGTTTCAAGTTAATTGGATGACCGTTATTTTTAATAGAAAAACAGTTTTATTTCAATCACTTTTTCAATAATAAATACCTATTCAATGAAATAAAAAATATTTGAGGCTTAAAATTAGATGGAAAAATTGCAACAAGAAACTAAACAATTCGTGTAAATCAACTTACGAAACATAATTACAAGGTGGTGGAATAACGCTTTAACATACATGTATAGTTCCTGACGTGAATATATCTAATTGAGCTAATGAAGGAGGAATTTCTTAATTAGTGGTGTTTGTACGAGCCATGGGCATACGTACTGTACCGAAACGGGTTAATTACGACCGATAACTCTTTAATTAACCTGCCTAATAACAGAGTATTTGCATTTGAGCCGCCAACGTAAGACCAATTAGGGAGTTGTTGAAATTGATCGAAAATATCAGTTCTCTTCCACGTCCAAGTCTTATCAATTAATAGTTTTATGCTTCATTTACGTCTAGATAACAATGGTGTCAACAAATTATGCTACAAGTTAATGCCTCTGCATTCATTATTTTTATCAATGCTCGGAAGCAATTATTGTGAAAAGTATACTTAAATAAAAATATAATTAAGACGGTAGACTAGGTACCTATATGTTTTGACAGCAATTATATAATGTACCACGAGTTTTTATTATACCTAGCGATAAAACATACAGACTACGAATGGACAGCTATTATTGTCGCCTAGTGATATTAGCAAAACCAGAGGAGCGGCCTTCGCCAGCTTTGAAAGAGAGCCCCAGGACACTATAAGAATCTAAGGGGCTCAAGAAAATCCAAAATAATATTAATAGCATAGCATTTAATAGCATTCGGTTAGTATAGATAATTGACAATGTAACTAAAATATTGAAATTAGATTCCACCTGGTCAACCACATTGTCGGAGCAGACGTTCTATTATCTCCATTATTGGTACGGCAGTCGTCATTACTGTTATTGTCTGGACGCACGTCATCAGTCACGCCACTCGGGGTTATCACAGCCATACTTCACAGGACGTAACGAGGAGGGCAAAACTTTCTAATTATACAATAATACATAGTGTGCTTGAAAATTATCACCAGCAATTATGGCAATATCATCCGCTATCGCAGTCGCCAACGGAAACAATACATACATATTTTATATTACATTGAATCTTAATTAGCGTACGTTTTATGTTCTGTACTAATTAAGCAGGCGATAGCAGGCGAAGCGATAGATAGGGCCTCGTGCGGGTAAACAGATTAATAAAAATAAATGTTGTTTATCAATTAGTAAAGATTTGCGTTGGGTACTTAAGTTCCTCAGACACTGCTTATGGCGTAAGCGCCAAAAGTTTGTAAACACTTTTAGTGTCTCATTAACTTTATTAATATTACAGTTAAAAAGGTTATATGCAGATATAGTAAATATGAGGCGTTCCAATTTAATATTTTGACGGCAACGTGGAGGATTACCAGAAAGACATCACCCTCCTTCTGACGCAATCGGGTAAAGATTATTCCAAAAAACCAGTCGTCTTAAAACTATGTTATGTGAAAAATTAAGGAAAAGCACTATCAAGGAGCAAATGCAATGAATGTAGGGAATAGGTACAGGTGGCAGAGTCTACAGGGGCAACTAGTAATTAGATAAGGAAGACGAGGAAGCGTCACCGTCGCTGAAAAACAAGGTTGGCTGCAACCTAATTACCAACGACCTACACCAATAGGGTTCCCTATCAATAATAAGATGCTAATGAACATACCGAGCTTCTCATTTAATAAAATATTCAAGTTGAAAGATTTTTGATGACGAAAATTGTATTTTGCGATAACGTTAGAATAGTATCTTCATGCCGTTTTAATGCTTAAGTCGATATAAACGTAACGGCTCATTCTAGAATTATTAAAACCAGGCCTTTTATATGAGAAAATTGCCTTTACATTCAAACGTCTCTCACCTATGTTCTACTGTACGTATCGCGATTAAACACATAACATTCGCCAAATGTGCAGTGTAATATGAAAACATTTTAAAAACGTACGACAGCGACCTATTGCGTATTAATCCCATTGATATTTAGATATCTTAATACCATTTTTAATTAAAACGTATTTGTGTCAGGTACTACGTGACAAAATAAACACGATTAAAAAAGTAACCTTGTTCCGCCTTTATTCTTTCGCTTAGTCTAAGCCCTCTCTGAGGTGCATTAGTCTTAAACTACCGCGATAAATGGTTACAATTACAGGGGACTTCGTAAGTATGCGTAAGAATAGGCAATACAAAAGAATTTAGTGTACCTATGAGTATTTGTATTTTAAAGTTAAACTTTTATATGTAAAACTTAGCAGGCTGACTCGTCTGCAGTACAGTTGGATTATATTTTTAAATCCATAAATATTATTTTAATATTTTTTTATTCCCATCTTATCGCACGTTTCTTACCTTCTTTAAACAATGCAATAAATTAAAAATACAAGTGTGGTCGCGAAAAAAGTTTCTTAATCATGCATGGAAACATTGCAATAATGAGATTAATATAAGTCCCTTCTGATATGGTTTTTCTTTAGCTTTAGAAAAGTGGATAACTTTTATTCCGGTCATATTATCTTAATTAGTAAATTTGGGTCGTAGTAAATGTAGAAATTAAAGTGGTGACAGCTTATTTGCATATCAGTAAGCCTTAAGCTTATATACTTTTTACATTAAATAACATTATCAAAGAAAAATATTACAAGTAAGTACATTTTTAGGGATTGACAGCGATTCGGAGCCGGAGCTAATATTCGAGAATTTAATTTCGCAACTTAGTTATTTTATTTGGAATTGAAAAATGCTTTTACTGAGATGTTATTGGTTGCGGCAATTGTGCAATTTGTTACTTATTTACAGCATTGCACTTGCAGCATTTTCTTACTTATGTACCTATGAGTCTTATGTAGGTACATGTCTGCGAATATAATTATATACTTATATATGTATTCGGTTTGCATTCTATCAATCCATTATTGTTCTATAAAGTCATTATTGTGGTGCTATAGTCGTACTACAGGGCACATGTTTCCTCTCAGAGAAGCCCTTAGGCCATAATCTCCTGCACTGGCCAAGTGCTAAGTGGTGTACTCCATACACCTTGAAGAACTTTTTTCAATAACTCTCAGGTGTGCAGGTTTCCTCACTATGTTTTCCTTTACGGTTAAAGCATGGGATAATTAATTTCTAATACTAACCCCCGCTTGAGAGACCGAGTTAGGTTAACAACCATTAGGTTATCACTGAGCACAATTGGGAATTACCACACCACAACCAACACTACTACATCCTAGTCTTAGAATGCCAACGCCAGACTTAGCTGGAAATACGAAGCGTATTTGCGTATTTGTGAAAAATATATACACGTAGTGCCTTATCATTCAACGTCGGTTTTTATGCGTTCAATTACGACTATTGACTTAGCTTACCACATTCGCGTAATGTCCATGCGTGTTGCGCAAAACCACAAAATCGTCAACAATCTATTTGCTGTCTTATTGATAAATTTAAACGCAAATACTATCAAAACAAGTCAAACAGGTAAACCAGTGACATAATTAATTAATTATGTTTATCAAAATGTGCTCAATAGTCGAATACCAGTACTTAGTAGACCGTAGTTACTGTCTCTCGCTTTACAAACTTTGACAAAGTAACAAGCAAACAATTATAAGAGTTATGTGACGCTCTAAGGAAGTCCGTAGTATGTATATGAAGATTTATATTCTAATATAACGTTCTGCTTTAATATGTATGCACTGAAGGGAAAATACTTCTCATATTTTTTTATAGTTTGAAGGTAGCAAACGATCATGCAGGCCATCTGATAGTAAGTGGCGGCTGCCGCCAATAGACATCTGTATTCGATCCCAGATAAAATCACAATCCTACCTGAGTTCGGCGTAGATGCATTCCTACCCCTCGACTACTAAGTTGACATGTCTCGAATAAGTATGTCTCCCTTACCACACTCTTCATACCAGAACACAGCAGCGCTTAATACTGGTGTTACAAGGCTGAAATAGGTGTAGTGGTGTTGCCACCGAAATCGAACCACAAAGGGGTCTAACACACTTTAATAATCGAATAAACTTAAAATCGAACAATGACAAAAAACCGATTTCGTTACTAGAACAAAGCATTGTTGTTTACATAAAACAAAAGTAATATGAATCAATACTAATTTAATTTATTATTGAAATAATTATTCGAGAGCGGCCATCGCCAGCGGTGCGATGTGCACTGATTAATTTATCCTAACACCACCGTTAATTAAAGCGACTTTATTAATTGGCCAAATTAATTATTGGTTATGCGAACGTTGTCAGTGGACGCTGTCCTAATAGTGTATAATTATGTTACTATTTACTCGAAACAAAACATTTCCAACAATAATCTTTAACTATTCACTTTTATTTGGTAGTTAAAGATTGTGGTTTGTGATAAAGGGGGGACACTTTAAAACTTTTTGTAAACGAAATGTTTCGAAGTCCTCAGAAGTCCTCAACGTAATAAAAAATAGTGGTCGGAAAGAATAAAAAAAACTTTATATCTTAAAGTCGAATTTACAATCCATATTGTTGTCGTCCAAAATATAACTACAATATTACAATATTACAATTACTTTTATTTATTTTCCCCAAATTGAGTTTACAATTTACGTTTATGTTTAAATTTTGCTTTACATTACAATTAAACGTAGGTATTCTACGATACGAGAACAATTGGTAGATCTAATTAATTACAATGGAAAGTATTATTTATTTTCTCAAAATTGATAACTCAAGAGTTTTATAAATTAAATTCAATACATTAAGAAGCAACTTTGCGTTAAGTAGTTCGGATCGTTTAGCATTTGAACAGCCCGTCTTTCCGGTTACTAAAAAGATCTCTTACGTCTTTATACAACAAATTAATGAAGATTTTTTTATAAAATTTATAGATGCGAATGTAAGTATATATTTAATGTCTACCGGTTTGTAAGTGACAAAAATTATTATCTTGAATTCTATTTTTCCCTCAAATCATTGTTATATTGAACTGCTATTTTTAATAATATTTATATTTTATTTTTACGACCATTTATATAAATATTGACCGTT
>DWNY01000233.1:0-18538 GCA_018250635.1 Telegonus apastus | reverse complement strand
ACTTCACCATGAATGAGCAGACAATACACCTGTCATTATTTTTTAATTGTAGTCTTTTCATGAGCAACAAAAATAATCACTAACTGATAGTTACATAGACACACTTTCTCATAAGGTATCCTTGCAGTGTGAGATACACACAACGTTTTCACACAAGGACCCTAACTTGGAACAAATATTCATATTCAGTAGACCTTATTATTTCGTATAAATTTAGATTTACGTACCTAATTATTTATTATTATAATAGATAGTGTATTGAGTTCCATATTTTTTATACCATTGGCAGAATTTGCATTGTATGTTTTCTTTTTTTTTAACTATTACACGAATACAATATAAACACTATAGAGTATGATATAAAAGAATAATATACCTGTGGACCCTCCATTTCAGCATTGCTATTGATGCTGAAGTGAAACGTGGATTCGCCCGAAGATCCATTTCCACTGCTTGGAGCCGGAATCGAGATTTTCTGAAATTCAACGAAAATAAAAACATTAATATATTAAATATATGACAAAAAAGGAAACATAGAAAAAGGTAAAACGCAATAAAATAATGACCAGCACGTACAGTTCATAGAATACATTGAAAGCGTAAAACGTTTGCAAAAAAAATGATGAGAATGAGTAAGTTTAATATATTTGAGTATCGTATTTATTTTATGATTGTTTTTATTAACGCTTAACATTAATTGAGTTCTAAGTGTGCCACTGCTTAAATTATAAAACGTCATTTTACATAAGCATGTGGACTGTTCTTATCAACGTTATAAATTTATTTACTATATCATTATTATGAATATCAGCCCTATCACGTCCATATGACAAGTTTATGGAGGCAATAAAATATTATTAACAAATGATATGCATACATAAACACATACATGTACATCATTTGCTTTGAAAACAATATCAAATTTCCATTGCTTTCCATACGCATTAATCACAGATATTGAAAGTTTATTTCAAGAAACTGGCTCCACGTAACCGACGAGGTACGTTCCAACATCACGTTCTTATACAAATTCGTTATTTAATAAATTAGGTACGAGGTTGATACTTTTATCTAAAATATGTAATGGTATTAAAGAGAATTTATAGCTCCATCAACTATGACGCAAGACACTGTCAGGTAAAACATACGGTTACAGCGTTTATGACATTTTTCGTATGTAGGCTGGGAACGATTTATGAGTCAGACCAATTCGCACGTGTCGAGCATATTAGTAATTGGATCCACGTGAAGATGGGATGCATATATGAGTATCGTATCGTATCGTAGTGAGGTTGGTCCAGTGACATGATAATTCTTGGCAGGAAGTGAGTTGTCACAGCACCTGTCGTGCATAGAATCAGTTTTCCCACGAGAGTGGCGAACGCAATGTCCAAATAAGGAAACGCGAAGATTATTTATCATTAATGGACGGTGCGATTTGCTGTATGTGTGCGTACAAGTGACGGTAGCAGTACAGTGATGAACAACGACTTTCATCGCCTGGAATGGCAACGTCGCGCCCGCAAGTAAATGCTGAATGCATCGTACCGTTTCACCATCGAGTAGTCGTGCACACGCGATTTTTAATCATTTTATTTATGAGAGCACACACAAAACTTCCGTAAACTGGTGTTACGCCCAAAGTGTCCGACTTTAGCCGAACAGATCTATTTAAAACAGTATCGCTGTATCGATTTAGTTACAGTTAAAAATAGATGCTCTACATATATTGAAAATACATTCAAAAAGTGTCACTAGCTTAATTTAACCAGAAATTAGAGTATTTCTTGTAAAATATGTCATAAGTATTTACAACGACTACAATTAAACAACGACGTGTGATATTCTATTACTGTTACATTCACATGTACAGACAAGTGTTCCATAGATAGAGTGGAAAAACTGTTAGCGCCGAAGCCGACTTAAATATATCGAACTAGATTTTTTGCCAACTATCAAACTAATGCTAATTGTAATATCAATACAAAGTTTTAATAGTACATCTCTATAATAAGAATACACATAGCGTTTCGTTTGATAACAATTAGAATTTTAGCAAAAATCTAGTTCAAGTTGTTTTGAATGTAGAGCGACATTATTTAGACACTTTTTCAGGAAAGCTTACACTAGTAAGTAGATATATATATTTCTATTTATTTAGGTTGACGGGAGCGCATATCGACAGTTGAGGATCATTTTAGTAGCCGTTCACAAATGAGCGAGGCGGAGTGTCCAGGCGTGCGACACGACGCGTCGTTTGGTGACGCGTCGGACATGCGTGGCCCCGAGCCGCTTTAAGGTCGCGGCTGATGTGTGCCAGCACCACAATGCCAGGCAATTAACCTATTAAAAAGTGCGCTACGATCCGGACACTGGTGGAGCAATAACCCGGCTCCCGCCGCTAACGCGTTAACAGCCACTACAGGTAGCAGATTGCGCAACCGAACATGCAAAATGGCGCGGAAGGAGTAATATGATACATTCCTAAATAAAATTTCTTCAAAAAAGTATGGCTCAATGCTATTTAAGGTCATTTAACGCCTGACAATGGACCGTTCGTGATCGTTGACACCAAAAGAACGCACGGATTGGAACTGTAATCGGTCTTATCCACAAAACACGAAACCTACCCAATAATGTTATTGGCTTAAGTTGCTGTTCTTGTCGTAGTTATTTCTATCAGCATAGAACTGTTAAACTGAATCTTAAAAATGATCTCTTCGTCGGATTGTTGTGACGTTTGTCGGAACGTATGTCGCGTCTGATGAACCCAAGGTGAGATATACTATACACAATTATAGAGCTGATGAGGAAAAAACCCGCTACCAACCGAGTGCGAAGGCATCGCGGGGGAGCGCGGGGCGCGGCTTTCTCTGCGGTACCTAACACCGGCCGATATAAAGAGCGCGTCGCGATGGAATACTTCGGCATTCGGTGAACAGCCGTCTCGCCCGCCACATTTGCGTGTTCATAAGCTTCATCCTCCATTGTTTTATTCATAATTGTCTTGTTAGTATTAAGAATTTTCAATAATGCAGGTATAATAAGAAATTATTGGACATCTATTTGTAGGTAATGAGTGCAATGCATCAGTTGCAGATTGTATCATGTCAAGGTCGTTAGTTTCATTGTTTGTCTTCTAGAGAAGGTCGTTTGACTGTGTACCTCGACCGAACCGGAAAATATGAGGAAATTCATCATCTGTTTTTCAAGGCGCTGGTCGAATGCCGTCGCTCGGAGGTTTTTTATTTGACGGCTTGTTTAACTCACCAACCCGACGAATATAGGATTGATAATCACGTCATTTTATTGGCGTAGATACTGTTTGTAGGCGCAATCGCAATATTTCGAATGAAGGATTTCTTTATTGTATCGCCCGTCGTGCGCAGCGACCGTGGCTTTTGTTGGTTACCTAATTTCACAGCAAGCGGCGAGCGGTACACGGAGTTGCGAAGTGAGAGGCCGCCGCAACCGGTTCGGTTCATTCGACCGAGAGATATAGGTACAAAATATCTGCGTCTTAGGCTCGCGTTACTACCTCGGCGCTAAATTGGTTTACCCAGCACGCGACGCGCGTACACTAAAAGTTCCGTTTCGTAGGCGAGAGAACATTTCGAGAAATATGTTACAATAATACATTCCGGGGGACAAACCCGGACGCAAAACAGGCAGACGTGCGCCCCAACTCGGCCAGTTAACGTGTTGTATCTTATTGACGTAATGTCGTGGAGGTGGCACGGGTCGCGCGATGCAAATTCAACCTTAATACGATGTCCACTGTATAGATTACGCTCTGTTCCAACGCTGGCGCACGTCAGAAGTGAACGATAATAAATAGTTCTCTTCAACATGTTTCGTAGTGGGAAATCCACGCAGGCGGGTTGTGATCGACTTCACATTAATTGCTTACCGGCTTGTTGTTTTATTAGGTTACACATTATGATATCTATTTCTTATTATCGATAAATTAAAGAGAATTTGCCTGTTCTATTTCAAAACCCAGTAAAAACAATAATAAATAGGGTCGAAACAAAAGTTATGTCGATACGGATACGGTCAATAGATTTCGTAGAATGAGGAAAAAAACCCGGATTTTCTTGTTTTAAGACTGAGTTAGTCACAATTACTTTCCAAAGTTAATACGTAGCTAATGAAGCATAAATCGATAAATTTTCCTATAATATTATGCATTAGGGGCATAACCTTGGAGTGTGGCAACTACATGATCTAATTATATTAAATACCCGTATGCGAATTCAGATGTCATTGCAGCTGTTAACAATATATTTACGATTGTCTCTATACAACACTTTTTGTATTTTTATTTTAAATTTCACTATTAATTGTACCTACTTATCGTTTTTCAGTTTAAATCAGTTTACCTATATGAAGGAAACATTAACATAACGTGTGTTGATAAGCGGTGTTATTATGCTAGTATATACATAACAACATAACTAGCAAATATTCATACTACATGTAACCAAAGAAAACGAAGTGAAAACGAAATCTGAGTCACAATTCGAAAATATATGCCACTAAAATCAGAGCGTAGTGAACAATCGTGAGAAACGGTAGTACTTATAAATAAACAAACTGAATGTTAAACGTTCAAGTATCCATCGCAGCGATAAACACAATGAGCTGAAAGACCGACATATTCATTTTCCGTCTTTTTATAATACATTTCAATTGCGGAAACTAACATTTTATGAGTAAAGAGGTATCAAACAACAAATTTAGCAATGTAAAAGAAATTGTTCTAACACAAATTACTAACGGTAGTCGTCACTTTCATCGCAGACACATTTTAAGGCGAAGTGAGTGGCCAGTTATTCGTGAGGTTTCTACGATACTATTTGCATATTCGCTGACTTTCTAATGGACGATACGCCCGTCTTGTCGCAATCGTTGGCAGTGGTGAGGTAACGCCGATTCATTTAATTATATACAAGTGTATGTGAAAAATTGTATTCAAGTCGCGCGCATTGTTGTCATTGTAGACCGAGGGGTTTCCAATTCTTTGATCGCAACTCGAACTAAAGAAGTTAAATCTTATTTAAACAAGTCGAATTAGAATATCTTGCTTTTACGATTCCCCATTCGATTACAGTTTTAGCAGGCAACCGAACTGTGGAATGTTACACTGGTAACCGAGTTAATTATAAGCGATGCAATTTCTGCCAGCCATCTGATCTTTGCGAGCATACAAAAATTTCTGTTCGCATAAAAAAGAACGGCAAATTATTACTTGGGTTTTACCATAACAGAATATAGGTAATAAACAATTATGTAAATTATTTTTTGGATGGTCACTGATTAGATTACTAACATTAAGCTCGCTTCACGTACAAATTGTTATCAACATCCAACCGTGATAACGTTCATGTATACGTCAATCTGTAAATTTTAATTCAGAACACACAAGTGTCACATATTTTTTTACGCAAACCAAACGTGAAGCGCCTCGGTTGCGTAATTTGGAAAGTATAATACGGTAAACACTACAGAATTTGAGTGTCGAAACAATATATAAAGCTGCATCGTAAGAGGTTTTAGTGTTCGGGTGTGTAACAGCAAGGATTCATTGTGGAGCCATTCTCCTTCGCGGCATGCTCGCGACCTTCCGCCAGAGGAGGGGCGCCTCTCACCGGCGACGTGACTGCAGCCACGGCCTTACGTCGCGAGGCTGTATGGAAACCTCTACGTAACGAAGCTCTTTCCAACGTCGTCGGTTACCCAACGCTCTATAGGAGTTGTCGATAAACCTATAACATTATACACCTATACCCGCTTATACAGTCGCCGATCACGTGAACATACCTTGCGTAATGTATATTGTCCGCGTAGCCTTTTGATACGGCATTAAATAAACAGAAAAAAAAACTATTATATTATAGAATACATGCAATAGTTTGTTTCGAAATGTTGTAAAGGAACAAAAGTTTCGCCAAATTCTTTTTTGGGAACAATGACAATCACTCGATCTCACTAAAAGGATGACAAACAATATATTTTAAACTTGTTACGTTACAATTTCGAAAGTAAAAAAGTAAAGGTATGCAAAAAGCTTAAAGTCAATGTAATAATTCTACATTGGGCTGCTACTATTAAGTTTAGTAAGTTTAGTTTAGAAAATGTAGATAAAAATAATCTTATTTAATTGTTTCTGTTAAGTACGACGAAGTCAGAGGCGGACAATTTCCAAACTTGGTTGCAGTGAACTGATTGCAATGAATTGTAACTAAATAAATGTAGTTAGTACAAAATGGACGGTACCACGCCGCCACTAGACAATGTCGCAAGTATTTAGATCAAGGTGCGAAACACGCGTTCGAGAGTCGAGATCGGATCCGTGGAATTTTTGTCGAAGAACACGCTCGCGCATAAATTCATTATGAAACCGATGCAGAACATCCATAATGAGCAAGTAAATTCAACGCCTTCGGACAAACCATCAATGTAAGCCTCCACTCTGTACCTCATGTATCGTTATCGGTATCAACTTTTGGCACTACATAAACAGGAGTATGTAAACATTCGAGTAGATAATTTATCAACTATTGAAAGTTTGTTTTGTAATTTAGCTTGTACGCAGATAGTGAGGCTTTCTTGAGAGTCCAATCAAGACTAGATATTACGATGTTTGGATCTAGAATAATCTGGCCGCATAGACACGGCGCCGACGCGGCGTGACGCCGACCACGCCCCCGTCTATACCGCACTCTATATTACGTCTTCGTGCCTACGGGACTGATTAACGCACAAGAAAATACGTATACCGTAATTGATAACATTCCAGTTGCACATGGATAACTAAACCGTAGATACACATATAAAATTGTCTCACATCTATGGTAGAATCTACAGTATCACATATGTATTATGTAAATTGTATTTCTTTCATTAAAAATATCTTTGGTTTAAAATTTTTACATAAAATAGATTCTTGACAAAAAGAAGCAGCTTAAGAACATTATCTTTTACATATTAGAGATTTTAAACGATACGATTATGTTTTAGTAAGTAACAATGAAGCCAAGCTAACAAATGCTTGCGATCGTATATAAGATTTCACTACTGCAACTAACAAATGCCAATCACAATTGGGAGTTAGGAGTACGTCTGAGTGGCAATGCCCCAGTGGATATCAGCGGCGGCACACAACACACACAATAAAGCAGACAAATTGCCTGCGAAATGCGGCGGCCGACAATACACCATCTCGCGATGTAGGTGCGCCGCATTGTCTCCAAGCGGATATTTCCAAATGTATCGTATATTTCGACCGGGAGCTAACCGTCCGCATGCCTCCTGTTTACTAAATGTCATCCACTTTATACATATTAAACGTACGAAATATAATCACTGTCTCAATATGGAAAGTAAAGCGTGAAGGCAACGCTTATTTTTGTATTAAAACTTGATTCTACAATTTATTTTTTGTATTAATACAAAAAGCTACCGTGCTTCCTGGGCAAAAAATATACAAGTATAGACTAACACAAGGTATAAAGTACATTTATAATAACAACAAAGTAATTATCTAGAAATTACGAAGCCAAATACGCAAACGTATATCTAACACCCTAAAAAACCCTAAAAATTGAGCACGCACGTAAAATGGCACACTATTGTACGCTAGATAATCGAGAATTATTGCTTGCGTACACGAAATTTGACAACTCAATGAACATGGTTATTGGCGTAGTCATCTAATTTGCGCCAAGTTGTAAAAATTTCACTCTCAGCAAACATATTTGACTACTTCTGACATTAGTATGTTATACGTACGCTACATGGCAAATTACAGTAAAGAAGGTAAAGTGAATGGACTTGATAATACAATTGGTTGCTTCTCCGTAAACGTATCCCGTAAAATCAATAATTAATAAATTTATATCATTTTACTTGCTGAGTAAATGTTAATTTTAATAACAAACAACAAAATGATATGCATAAACAATGTATAGCTTATTCAACGTGTTAAATGCCAAGGTGGAGTTTGTTTGGCTCGTGTTGAAACTCTACATTTCGGATTAATAATATATCTACTTTGTACATTAAGGTAAAGTCACATTTAATCATAAAGTTGCAACTTGCCTTATATTTTAGAAGATAAGAGAGTGTATTATGTGATGCGACAGGCGTAAGCTGGAGGCAGAACGTGTAGAAAATTATCTCGCGTTTTAATCTATTCCGGCCAGTTAGGCGGACAAAGAAAAATTATGTACGGCAATTAGATATGCACTATAGGAAATTGACCACGACGGGTGTGGTATAGATGCCACGTAACTGTTGGTCTCCAGTTCAGCTAATAAGATTTGTTGTATAACGGGTATTACGAAGCAAGTGGCCAATAGGGCGAAAACAATTGTGAGCAAGACCGGTTCTACGCTTATTCCGTCCTCTTAGTGAGCGTTCGAGATATTTCTAAACGCCTAAATATAAATAACTAAGTCAATTCTATTGTCCCATTAGTGGGTGTCAATTAGGTGAAGATATGAAATAAGTTATTAGTTACATTAAGAAATTCACATTCAAATTTTCAGTTATACAAATAAACAGATACATATATAGGATAAATACGGAACTGCAATTTATCAACATTACAGGAAGTTTTTAATTTAATCCGTAACTTGTTAACAGGACCTATCATTATCTTAAGGTGTCGTCACTAACGTCGTAACTAGTCAATGTAAGAGGTTTAGTCAAGCCAGGCCGTGTACCATTAATATAATATATAATCATCTTGAAGCCGTATGATATTAAACATCTATTAGGTTCATACTGTAGGTAACTACGAGTGGAATGCAGATTTTGTTCACATTTACAACCTTGAACCCTGCCATATTAACATACATTCGTGTACTACTGACACAAAATTACATTTGAAAGATAAAATTTGAGCTATGCACGCAGGTATATAGGTTTATGGAGATACAACACGGAGACGTTCAACACACGAACTAATTATCTTTTACATTACAATATAGGACGGTTTATCAGTAATCCTTTGTTCGCCACATTAGACACGCTTATTTGATGCTAGTTTCATTTGAATATGGATTTCGGGGTGAAGGCCGTAATGAGAGTTGCGTTACATCTAGTCTTAATACGGTTAGTAATGACGAGCGTTAAAATAAGACACTACACTGTGCTTGGTTGGTTTTATTTGAGATTATATTCAAGCGATAGTTTTCGATTGTATTAGATTACAAGTAGATTCAGGCAGTCGGCTATAGTTGAGAATAGAACCGAGAGCGAGCGGTTACTTTTACCTGAGTTACATAACTGCCAGGTGTAATTTATTATCGACTTCATTGCAAGCTTTCGTAATGAAACTAAGCTAGAGCTGCTGTTCTCTTTGTTTGGCTATATTACTCATAAATATAATAAAAGTTTGATTATTCAAGCATTGAACTTCACTACTTAAATAATAATTGGATTTGTAATCATGGATGTGATTTGTCACTTTGACTAAATATCTGTCTTTTATTCTACTACGCTAATCAATTACATAAAGATTATGTTAAAACAAAATATCTATAAAAAACTAGAGCAAAACCAGTTTCATCTCCTAGGGACCTAGAATATAAGAGTCGAACGTCTATGTAAGTTTTAATTTGGACATAAAAATCGAATTTGTAATTGCCAATTAAATAACGGTCGGGAAAGAAGGCGTGCAAGTGAAAGTTAGAAGCGTTACAATGGCGTTTATTTTTATTTTCAACTCTATCAATATTTGATAGACCAGCCGGTAAATAATTTTCTATACGCAAAATTGATTCGGCTGAGTGTTAGTTGCGTAATCGCAATTATATTTTAATGAATACATCGAAAACAATTTGTTTTTACGTTCATAACAAGTAGAACAATGTTGCGTCTAACGATTTCCATATTACAAAACGAGTAACAATTGAGTCTGAAAACGAAGTATCTACGATAGAATAAAAACTAAACATACTGATATCTGACTCGTGCTTATTTGAAAAATCCGCTTTTCTAATACATGTGGTTTTGTGTGGAAATTCCACGCATAGACGTTACATCACGAAATGCAACAAATAAATTGTGATTCAAAAATATCCGACACATAGCTCGCGCGCTCAGTAATGATTGTTCTTAATCTGCGAAACGTATAGTATAACTAGCATGTATAGGTAAATTTTCATAACATATAAGCAAAGAACGTTCAAAGGTGGTAGCACCGTTTGTTGTTCGACTCCGGCGGCACCACCGCCACACCTGTTTCTGCCTAACAAGAGCAGTGTTAAGCGCTGCTTTATTCTATGGTATGGTATGTACCATATAAGTATGTACTTATCCAAGGCATTCCAAATTAGTTCATATTCCTTGTGAGGTCTTACAGAGGTTTGTGTTGTGCATTATTAACAAGTGGATCGAATAATATCAGAATTTTGATTTATACTTGTAGGTATGTCTCATGATATGCAAGAGCACAAAAGAATTTACAAAGACTTTTAGAGATGATTTTAGTCGCAATAACCGTATTCATTCGCGGTACCGTATTATCATTTATCACAATGCACTTATCAACTCGATGTTAAAAAAAGGAACTGAGTGCAAAGGACTAACAAAGCATCGGTAGCTGATCTCATGCGGTATGCAGTTGATCACAGATGACCATGGGCGGCAGCAGCCACTTACCATCAGATGGAATATACATATGCTCAATTACTACAAAAAAGAAACGAGCATGCTGTCAATTTGAAGGTAAGCGGCCATATCTTCCCATGACCCCTGTAATCAACGCCACATAGGACTCCCTACAATCACAGATGCGTTTTTACCCTGAGCACTAAGGGTAGCTACGGCAAGGTCGAATGCCGAATGCCTGATGTTATTAGGCTGAAAAATATGTTACGATGTCGTGATCGGAGTCGAACAAAAAGGGTACTTTACTTTAATAAATTGATACAATCTTATATAGACGTCGTGATTAATACCTAACTTTGCACATACAGTGTTCTCTTATCATAATCGGTTTATACGGTCCGCAAAAATAACATAATACGTTATACAATATATTAACCAGCACACATATATTTTACAATATATTTTAACCAAGGGGGAAAATACTACACCGCGTGAATTAGGTATCCTTATGCCAAAAAATATTCAAACGTCTGTTAACAAGTGTATATTTGGGGTATTTTGGCTAAAAATAGGTACAGGATCGGTAAATTCATTTCGACTTATTACGAATAATCAAATTATACCAATTTATAAATCATGTAGCACATGAAAACACATTTTACCCCTTACAGATATACATAGGTACAGCTTCGAAACTATGTTCCAGTAATTCAATAACAATTTCGCATTTTTCGCTAGCGTAATGCAATTTTACACGTTGTAGTCCTAACACTAACTATAAAGTACACGTTTAATATTAAAAATAATGAAATAATAACAAAGTTTTTTAAATAATCTTGGGGAATTTTAGCACGGAACAGACTCTCACTTGACAGGTATTCTACTTTAGTCTTTGCACTGCAAACAAATCAGCCCTTTAAAGAAAAACCACGCTTAAGCATAGATATCCTTTACGAATAAGTTAATATAAAAATATTTTTATAACTAATAAAAATCACATAAGAGTTACTTTACGACTTACGCACCATTTGACATGCCCGCGGTTTCACTAGCATTTATAATAATTTTACATGACATACAAATATCTAATAATTGACAGATACGTTTAATATTTGTAACAAAATCACAAAGAAAAAATAAAACTACCTACACCTTAACAAACTTACGCCTTTATAATAAAAGTCTATCCAACGTAAACTTTGTGTGACTCTGTAGGTACCTACTATGTATACGTATTATAATATTATTAAGAAGTAAATTTAATTAAGGAGTTAAAGAGAAGTTTAATGTACAGTTTTGGGTGATTTAAATTTGATAGATGACGTTGTTACATAAGGTAGCTTTATCAAATTAGAGATAATTATTGTAAGTACTCGTAGTTTCAAAATAATAAATATGAAAATAAAGAAAAAAAAATAGCAAAGCGATAACATTTATTGTATGGAAACAAGAGATTTGCAACAATGTCTGTGGGTCACTTACAGTAGTGAACTTAGTTACTGGCAATGTCACATTGCATTTGAGATTGTGTGAACACGATGTCATCCCGAATGGAAAGTATATTATCAGTATTTTTTGTTAATTACTGTTGTCGTGTTAATGATTCGACCGAGCGTGGCTGATACCAGCGTTATTATTATGCGTCAAGTATAATACGCTAAATATATTAAGGTACCAAGTACAAATTGCACAATGAAACATTCTGGTTTTGCTATCTAAATATGAAAGTTACTGACACAGCTTTACGAATGCGTAATCGCAAAGGTCAATTCCAATAATATGAGTTAATATAAATACGATTGGATTCACAAAGCAGCGATAAAATTTATTATGTCAATCTGAAGAACATTATTATGGATATTATTCTCTATTTCTATTAAATTACTTCGAAATGTTCAAATAATGCAATAGCTATTTAATACTATGATTATATTCGGGTTAGATTAGAAATATAGGTAATTGTGAGAATAACTAATTACTTTCGGGTAAATTATAAATTTACAGAAACATTTACAATTGTAATTATATATTTTAGTTGCTTGCATTTTATTACAAGGCATCAAAACTCATGAAACATTTGCAGCCGGTATTATTTCCGTTACAGGATTCAAGACAAAGGAGTGTGCGACATTGAAATTTTGGAAACACTGAAGTACACGACACGATTAAAGTACTATAAATAATCATGATCATGATTGCATTTCCTCGTCGGGCATCGAAAGCGGTATTAGCTGCGTATGATGGACATGCCGCGCTCGCACACACGACAACTTTCCCTTCTTTAATGGAAAAACAGCATTAAGCCGACCGCTATACGGTCAAACTTGTAAGGCACACGGCTTCGGTTACGCTACAAGACAACCGAGATATTGATTTTTTCATTGTAACAGACCGCCGGGTTATTGTGAAAATGTATCGGCTTTTTGTAGACAAAATGTATCAACCACACGGCGAACAAGTCAAACGCTAAATTGCCTAAACGGTGACTTGTAGTTTTCCTTTCAACGGACTAGGCTATTATTGACTTTATTGGCCGTGCCTTTTGTAATGAACTATTCAATCACGACTTCGGGCGTATTAGTCGACTACTTGAAAAGCAGTTACCACACAACACCGATCATGATCACGAAGTACCAAGTAGTGATATGTTTAGTGGTGCGACTATTATTTCATATGGGTAAATCTATATATATCATACCAGTAGTAATCATAAAAGAGGAAGGAACATGTCGTATGAGAGGATTTAATGGGGCGGAGATATTATAGTGATTCAACTGTTATGACACCACCACCGTACGTGCCTATAGCATCAACAACACATATCGCTAGATTCTGATGGGACTGATGCAAAATTATGAGACGTTTCAAATTCTGTTCCAAACTGAGTCTATTTCTAGAAATAATATATTGGTTGGATTCTTTATTTTTCTCTTCAGTAGGTTTAAATGATTTATTACAGGGAATAGGTTAAGATATATTTCAGTGCCATGAAATGACGGTATATAAAACAGGATACAATCAATGTCAGTATGCAATATTTCAAATGTCTTGATGGAAATCTGGATACAAGTAGCGATTGATCATTAAGTTGTGGCCGTTATTAGGTGTCCTTAAAGGTCGTACGTTGATTTGAGGTCGTATATCTACATATTATATTGTGTCTAATTTTAATACCAGTTTTTACGTAGTTAAATATTTTTGTGCCTGATTTAATTCAGAACGTAATTAATTCAGCCGTATAAGGTCTGTAATAGAGTGTAGTTATTTTAAAAAATTAGATCAATTCGATAATGTAATTCTGTAATGTCGCAAGATAATGCAAATTTATTTATAATAAATGCTTTTGGTTCTTCTAAAACATTTAACCGCTTAACATTTAATAAACTTAGGAATAATTGTTTACTTCGATCACTTAGCGGTGACAAGCAAAAAAACTATATCCTTGAGTGAGGCTGTCAAATGTAATGGGCTTAGTCGACCTGCTATCGATTGCGAACATAAACATTGTGAAACCACGTGACAAGTCCAACTATAATCTAGTGCCGTCGGTCCGCCCGTATTCACTAGCAAAGTGCTTGGCTACTGTGCAAAGTAAAGTGAAAGTGAATAGTGCGCACGTACGGACCGTAGTCCCAATAAGACGACACAGCCGTCCGCATACCTCGGCAATTACCACGAGGAAATCAGAACTGTTCCGCTCAGCTCCAGGCGCCCTCCACGGATAGTAAACACGATTTGCGGTTATACATTTTAACAGTGTCAATAGGTTAGCGGACGATTTACACTCGCATACGTATTAAACCACATAATACGGTACTTCTCTCTAACATTAAAAATATGTTTATGGATAAGGGTCTAAATATTTAATAGACAAGATACCATTAATGAACGTTTATAATAAAGAGATCTGTCTTTCCCGAGGCATTGGATCGACATCGATCTAATGGTGTCGTAACTTTGCCTGTTCAAAGGATACCCCGATCGATAAAACGACGATCGACGATTGAGTTTGTTATCGTTTGACAAATATATACCTAGCTATAAATAGTATAGTATACTAGACGTAGCCGCTGTTTCACTCGCAATTATTATAACCAAAACTTATAGGTTTAACGAAATAACAGTTAAAATAACAAATCTATCACAAAAGATAAAAGCCAAAAAGACAATGATAAACAACATAAAAGAGACAAAATAATAAAAAGATATATAGATAAAAAAGATAAAAGTATCCTATATCTTATTCCAGAATATAATCTGTACCAAATTTCAATCAGATCCATTTAGCCGTTCTGAAATTATAGAGTAACAAACATCTACTTTTACAAACTTTATACAGGAATAACAGGAACCGTATTTACATTTTTCCGGGATAAAAAGTACCCTCTGTCTATCTGACCCTTCAACTACCAATTATGCAAATAACATATCAAGGAATTGATAGTATAAAAAGAAACAAATTTATCACATAGTAAATGTACACTTTTCCGGGTTAAAAAGAACCCTATATAATTTTCCACGCTATGTCTATCCGTGTACAAAATTTCATCGAGATCCATTCAGCCATTCTGAAGTTATAAAGTAACAAACATCAATCTATTGCCATCCACCCATCCACACAAACTTTCAGCTTTATAATATTAGTAGGATATATACCCAGGTGATTCTTTATATGAAGCGTTGCATTATACATTTGAAGTGATTGGGTTTTCATTGCGGAACCCTAAAGGTGTATTCTCATAGAGACCGGATGAACACTTGTGGCGCCATATTTTTTAATAACCTATGGCCTGGCCGTAAGTATTTGCATTAATAGATTTTTTATTTAAATTTCATTTGTAGAGTAAAGTTAGACAAATAGAGACGTTGAAATTCTATCCTTGCGATTTCTATTATCTGAATAAAATTTAAAAATTAAGCAACATTATGGATGGCATGATGAAAATTGTATGCGTGGTTTGGGAGGGCCTATCAGACGTTGGTGATTTCGGTACTACGTGAGACGTACCTGTACTTGTATGTAAAATATTGTGTGTTTGGTAGACTTTTCATAATTCTGGCAATATTGTTGAACAACTCTCAGGCATGTTTTCTTTTACACCGTTAGAGCGAGTGATCAACTTTTATTTTGAATACGCCCATAATTTGATAAAATTCAAGATGTGTGTGACCCGCCGCGGTCAGCATACTGGTTTGACACGCAAAGTTCCGGGTTCATTCGCCAGTCCGACAGATATGATGGATTTAAATGTCCGTTCTGTGTTTGGGTTTATGTGAAGCCACGATATTTAGCATCAAGTGAGGGTTGTAAAAAGAAATAATTCTGTTATTATGTATGCAATCCGAAAAAAGGCGTGAAACGTGAGGCGTGATTGTACCACAAATGCCCGATGAGATGATTCAAATTTTATACAATGCAATCATTTACAACACATAACACACGATTTAATAGTAGCATAATTTTATGCGAATAATCTTTATAATTAATACGTGAAGCGACAATATGCGGTACCATTTTTCGAATACTGCACAGCGTGTTAGATTAGACAAACGTTAAAGTCCAAGAAGAGAAGGAGCGAATGAGGTAATACTTATGTATAATAACTGATACGAATATATTCATTAAAACAAAATAACTCATTGTTTACATTACCGACAATGTCAGGCACATATGCTCAACTATGTCAGATGTCTATATCAAAAAATGCGATTTTTCGTTTAAATGCAGCTTAGAAATTAAACCTCATTTTGTCTATAATGAAAGTTTTTCTATTTCACTGAATTCTCCAATACATACAATTATTAATTTTAAAATTATTATACAGTATTAAAATATTAAGGATACGAATGCAATTTTAATGAGCGTAGTTCAAGATGACATGAAAGCGTTAATTAACAAAATTATCAATGCATGCAACAAGAGAAGCACTTCCATTTTTTACATTTTAAATTGATTTCAATTCCTAAATTGATTTGATTTGACCTCCTCGGAATATTTGTTCTCATCTTTTTTTAAAACGCAATGGAGTTTACCTTTCTCCGGAAATCCGTTTTCTATTTACGGCCCATATTGACCCCCATATTTATTTAAAGAACCTACTTAAAGATTCTTTACGGCTATTTTCGAAATAGTAATGTATCTACGTTATAAATCTCAATATAAATAGTGTTAAAACAGGATTTATAAAAGACGTTTTTAATGCCATTGAATGGATCATTAACCTTTAAGTTTTACCTCATCAATGGGCATATTGAGTATTTTATAATTTAAAACTTCGGAGACTCATAACAGAACTTATTATTGTTTTATTGCAATATAAAATAATATGATAGTAAGATGTTTAGTTCTAGGTAGCGGAAAATGTATAACTGTGGAGTAAAAATTCTCAAAAATATACTAAATAGTTATGTGTGTAATACATGCAAGAACCGAAGGAAAAATAACCAACTACTAGTGCAGATTTAAAAGGATCTTTTTTAATATTATGGAAGTTGCACACGAGCATGCAGCCCACCTGATGGTAAGTATCCCCTGCCGCCCATGCACATCTGTAATCAACCCCCGATAAGATCACAGTCCTACCTGAGGTTGGCCACAAATGCCTTGCTACCCCTGAGAACTAAGTTGGAACACCCTAATAAGTATGTCTCCCTTACCACACCCTGCAAACCACTGCACTGCAAACATAGAAGCGCTTAACACTGTTGTTATAAGGCAGAAATAGTTGTGGCGGTGGTGCCGCCGGAGTCGAATCACAACTGGTTCTACCACCTTCAAAAATAGCTTGAATTAGGGGTTCAAAAACATTCATTTTGCGTAAGTTATAGTTATAGTACAAAAAGTAGTATAGTTTGACTTCTATTATTAAATGATATTGATTTGTATTTTGCTTTTTATACTTTAATTCGCTATTTTGCATATTACCAGGAAATTATAGTCGCATTATCAAAGCTAAAAATTGCAATATTTTTTTTTTTCTGAAAATATAGTTTAGCTTTACAGCATTTTGTTTCTAATGTCAAGTTATCTTTTACGGACATAAACTTGTACAGATGTTTCTAAGTCCGGCACTGGAACAGTCCGTAGCATAGAATAATCTAAACTCTTATATCTACTGGGAAGTAGTAAGGATATTACGTCGATGTTTTTAAGTGTAACAGTAGATGCGGCTTATTTATTGAAACAGGATACGAGTTGCAACTAGCAAGATACAATGGTACCGGTACTGTGGGCACAAGGAAAATAATATTGCCGTTGTGTCCACAACTGTCGGGATTCAAGCGAAACTGAAATTAACTTACGTCGTTCCATTGTCAAGTCATTGCTATTTATTTACCCACCATTGAATGATGTGCAATTTTAAATTTGCATTTCATTCTTACGAAATAATATCATTTTAACAGGATTTAAATAATAATAAAATTCGTAAACAGAAAAAACGAATATTGATTAGGTTCGAATTTTAAAAAAGAGGATCTCGAAAAACTTGACGGCGAGGCAGTCAAGTGTACAACCGAAAATTCGAATGTATTGTACCTACCTACACACATACAAAATACAAATACTGAAACGGCAGTAAGTAAGTGGTAATAAAGCTGTCTATATTGTAACCACGTTTTGCGGACTTGTATTTTAGAAACTAAGTAATTACTTGTAATTATCCACCAATCGCTGAAGTCAAGCGTGACACAAGCGCCATGTACACAGTGCGAATATTGTGATCTGTATGAAGTTGACGTAGAGCACAGTCGGTCCTTGTGACGAGAGTAAACACTATTGTTTGATCACGTGGCTGAGCCCATTATGATCTGATAAAGGGGTTTCTGCTACACCTTTGTTAACTAATGTAACTACCTACCTATATTAATGTCACTCGCGAGCAAACCGCTCTACGTTTTTCGAGCCTTGACATTTGAT
>DWNY01000232.1:0-18564 GCA_018250635.1 Telegonus apastus | reverse complement strand
CCATGTCTTATAATTATAAATTAAAAAATACTAATAAAAGAAACAAATTTGGCTACATTTGATTCATTTAATTTCTATTAAAAAATACAAACTATATTTTTACAAAACATTTTTATATTTTTCTTTAATTATAAAAACGTCTAAAAGTAACACAGATATCAAGCTTTTTGCTTAAATTATCTAATAAGATCATTTTCATTCATTTGCCTCATCAAAAATCAATTTCTTAAAGTGAAGACGAGCGTGTTTGTAGACGATCGACGTGAACTAGCCACACGTGTGTTATTATTTAAATGGGACGATTAGACTGGCCGGCCAATTACCATCTGCGAAGCATTGTGCGCGATTTAGCACAGCGATGCAAGCAACAATTTCAACGTCACCGATATTGAGTTACGACTTAGCGAGTTGATGCTTTATTATCCGGTCCATCTCTTCCGCCCTTGTTGGTCCGAGGCTCCGAGATCACTCGTGTCGCCCGCATAACGGTCCCAATACCGATACGTCCGTGTTATTAATCTTACCATTGTATAAGCCACGGCCACGACACGACATGTGCGCGCACTGATAACAGTAATGGAAATACTCATTCGTAATGCAATCAATAACTTCAATTACAGTTACCGGACACCTCTTATCGCTTATCTGTAAAGACAAACACCTGTATTTCTGAGAAGATTTACAAACGCAAACACGGATTTAATAACAAGGAAATAGAGATGCTGTATAATGACCTCAGACCCTTAAGATTAACTATCTTACACCAAGATAGGTAATTATTTATGAACGTCCGGATAATTAAAAAGGTCGTTTAATAAGACGCTTGGTTTCTTTATTATAAACGTTTTGGCTTGGATAAAAGATACTAAGTGTGATTATTTATATTTTGTAAAAAAAACAGTGGCTCCTATCGATAATTTGCAAACTTTCGTCCTTGATACATATTAATTACTACTATAACGTTTGTACAAAATACATAAATCGGTAAAAGGATGGGCTAGGTTAATAGTGAGTACAAGGCAAATAAACATTTCACAAGGTAGAGCTGCGCAGTGGGAATTATTCGTCACGTGCCCACGCCCACCGCTATCTTCCAGGCGGCACACACTGTTCACCTACCCTCTCTCCAATTATGATAACCATCACTCAAGGCGAGCGGAACGAAAGGGGGCAGGTACCGGTTAAAACGTAAAATTACACTTTAATTTTTACTCGACGGCAGGCGTACAATAAAAAACAAATATTCTCATGGTGAGTATCGACGAAACGTGACCGGCCTTCGTCAAAATAGTCGACCGTTGTCTTATTGGGCGGCGCCTTACATCGTCCGGGCGAAGTGCTAAAGTGTAAAAAGCTGCAGTGAAATTTATAAGCTCGACGTCACGATTATTGAATAATGACTTCACAAATTAGCGTCTCGCCGCTTTAAATTATCTTCTAATATGCAGTCATAAATCTCGTACAATATTGCGGACAATTTATTGCTCGTAGCTGTTCCTAAGATTTCGCGAGTAGGAGATATTTTCTCGCGTGTAGAGTCCAATCTACAATTCTATTACATTTGCATAAGCAACGGTCGCGAAGACACAGCGAGTGAATCGGTGTATACTAAAGTTATGATATATTAGGCTCTCGTTATTTATACGGTGGCTCGTTAACTTAGATAGCCGAGGGGAGTGCCCATTTATATCTCGTTGTCGAACCGTGTGTTTTTACAAGGGCCGCGAGTGTTACAACAAATTCAACAAACGACCGAGCGTCATCTATCAAAAACGCTAACGAGCTCGGATGCCGCGGCAATTTACAATCACTGCGGTCCAATAATATGGGATGATGCTGATGAAATACCAAAGGTAGTATCTAATTTACGGTCGGAATGGCGTCAAAATAGTGTCACTCTGAGATTATATTTCTTGGGTAAAATAACGCAGTAATCTGTACAAAGTAATCCAATCAAAATATCCGCTCACAAAATAAATCGCTATTACAACAAATGTCGAAACAAGCTATTATCCAGAATCGGTAAGCAATATTAACTACGTAATAAAGGTCATAAAACTTAAGTGGTTACAAATGTTCTATTCAGATTATACAGTGTTCGAACGGCAGCAATACCGTGACACCCAGAAAGTTTATTGTGACAAACACCGTGGCATCAAATTTCAATTTATTATAATGATCCCTTAATGCCCAACTTACATTGGTGCTACAGTGATATTACTACTGGAATTCAGTTGCTTTACAATATAAACTTGGTATTTTAAGAGAGCCTAAATACAAATGTTCGTATTAGAATGTAATATATGATACAAGTATTTATTTTGTAATTATTTTGCCTACTGAGCCACTTGTCAGTAAATTGATTTTTATCTCACCGCTGAACAGGAATCTACAACTAAATAAATCTGTTTAAGGCCAAATTTTTACGGTCAATTTTTCAATACACTTCGGACCATATTTGCACACATGAAGAACACGCCTTTCAGAGTGCCTACTTATCGTTCTCAATTCGCAATATAGCATACCTATACCGCCGTGATTTTCTTAATAATAAAATGACTAAGAGACTTAAAGAAGAAGTAGGTGAAGAAGCGAAGATAAAAACGCTAATCTTATTAAACATCACTTTTAGGTACTCTCTCTCACAGGTTTTAGTTTTAGTTATGACAACCACGTATAGAATAATATTTACAATCAATAATAACAGCTGCATTACTACTTCAACGGTATGCCGAAACCTGCCAAATAAAATAATTATCGAGACGAGGTCCATTGAAAATTGACAGGCGCCATATGCTCAAACAATTATTTCGATGAATGGCCCTTTCCATTTTAAAAGGGAAATTAAATTTGGGCGTTTCTATAAAAACCGTAACCATATTCTATTATATCTTTTTTTTTTTAAATTACTCATCCTTTTTGATGAGGCTTTTTTCATGTGCAGTTTGTTTAACGGCACCAGGACGACCCTTACGTTTTACGACTTTAGTTTTTCAATGCATAAAAAATAATAACGAAACTTTTATGATTATGCTTTGCGTACTTTATTACAAAAGCCGTTTTTTATCTCCTAAGAATATTATATTGAGTTACATCGAAAATGTGAAGTATTAACAGTAGATTTATATAAACCTGTTACGTAATAATAACGTTTAAATGTGAAAACATTGTTTAAAAGTAATCCTTATGGCAAACGATGCTAGCTCTGCAAAATATTTGCAATGAAACTCAGCGTTTCACTAGCAATACCTACTTCGTTGCACTGATGCAAAAAAGTACAGCACATAGTTAATTACTTGGATGCACCTACTGTCCGGATACTCTTTGCCTTAGTGGTGGTCTCTCATTAGGAAGGAATCTGTCAGCGGTCGCGTACGCTGGCCGGTAGCCCGTCGCCGGTCGCCGCTCGTTTGCCTTGTCGCCGCGTGCATTGAACATTTTTCACGGTGACGTATTAAAAAACCACCAGTGCAGCTGGTTTCGTCGGATCAATGGCGAATAATTGCAGTTAGAGTTTGTTAATTGCGGCCATCTCGTTTTGAAACATCTGCGAATTCATTAATCAAAGCCCACCACGTATGTCGAACGGGTTGTTTTTGGAAGTAAATTGATTCACAGGTACGAGTAACGTCCATTTAAATTCAAACGCCTGTACTTAAATTAAACCATCAAACTGCACGAAAACTCACACCGAATAAACTCGCAAAAGCTTGTTACATCGACTGTTACTTGAGTGTAACAAAGTTGCAAACTCGAAAAGCGTATCAAATAGCGATTTACATAATGGCATAAAGGCCGTATTCCGATACAAGTTAAAGCACACCGCACATCGCATTAACGCGATTAAGTCAATATTACGTGACGTATCTGCACATCGGTGTGTACTGTGTCAAGACATTGGAACAAGGTAACAAGAATCGGTATATAAGATGCAGAGTAGGTATTACAGATTTAGAAAACTTGCGTTTGTGGGATCCGTGCAAATTATTTTAATAATTTTAGACTTACCTGTATATTTTATAGATATAGTTACACTACTGCCATATTTATTTTGTTGTAGTAACTTAGATTAATAGACACCACAACACAATAAAAATATAAAAGTTTTGAATAAATTTGGGTAGTAGGTACGTACATAGGTAATCCTCCGAATGCGAGTTCGACTTGCAGTTGGGCAATTTGAATTGATGGTAATTTTCTATAGACTATGCCATGGATTATTTATCACAATGTTTGTGCATTTCTTCTATTACATACATATCGAATCTAAACCATTTCATCTCCATGGTATTAAAAGATTTAGATCTTTCATTTCCTACGATATGCAAATACATTTTGTCATTCGTTACTGCAATTTCCATAAATAAGATAATAATTCTGAATGGTACACGATCGGTAAGCGCAAATTGACAATGAGTGTAAGCTACGGTAACAAACACTACAAATAGCGACTTAGAGCGAGGTAGCCTTATGAGATGTCGGTAAAGCCACAGATTATTCATGCAGCGCAACGGGTGGTGCTCGGACAAAATCTATGAGCACTTCGCCTCCCCATTGTAAATAATATTTGTTAGTGATATACTTTAAATAATAAAAGAGGCGAGCGGTTTGCATAAATATTCTCGATTCAGAAGTAGTCGGATAAAGAAGATGACAGTGACAATGGCACTGTTCAACGTATCAACACCGGCGCGGGCGAGTTCACTACATTTGAAGACTCGCGGGTGGTCCCAGCGGGTGTCCCAACTCCTCTTTACAATGCCCATAATTCAGTGATTCGCGCAAATGTTAACTTCGCTTCGCTTATCTGACGCGACATCCAATACCTTATCCGCAAGGAGGAAGCATTAAAACAATCATAGTCAACTTTATTATCTGTTTAACAAACGGTCTGCTATAAATGACGTAACAGGAAATAATAATTTTAGTATAGCGCGTAAAGTGGCAAAGGTAATGAGATGGCTCAAAGATTACGCGATGAAATGAATTTGTGGTTACTTTCAATTTACGCGCTTATTACTTGTTAAGGTCTTAAAGTGTCTGAAAACGTTGCTAAGCTAATCCTCGCCAGAATTTAAAAACTAATATAGGGAAGTAGCATATTTTTATCACGCTCTTCAAACCAAAGAAACGTGTTATCCTCCTACATTAAGCCATAGTTCGGGCAATTGCGAAATCACACATTCGTCCGTTAAAACATTAAGAATTACACCATTTTGAAATGAATGATATTATTTCTTATTTTGTCTCCATCTTGTAAGAGTTTAATATGTACCTATATTAATACAGATATGGCGATTAACACATATTAACAATGTATTAGAACTACATCTATCATCACTAACAACGCCTGTCATAGTGTACATACGAATTAACAGCAGAGTATCCTAACTAACAAAAATCCAATTTCAATGCGTACTACCAGCAGACGACGGAACTCTACCGGTTGAAGTTTATGTGTACTCTAGAAACGAGCCAGCCAACTTGTCTCATCTCAAACATGCAGTAGTTAAAATTAACTCTACGTTGAAAACGTTAACTTGGTCTTTAGTTACTCTCGCATTTACTAAACGATATGGAGATATAATTGCAAGCAAACAGATACATACAATTAATTTAAAGTGAAGCGTCGTATAGGCAATAAATGGCTTTAGAGTTAGCAGTCAATGTAAGCCGAAGCTATTACCCACTTAATGAAGGATACAAGACAAATTAACTCCGAAGGAAGCCATCAGAGAGCTATCTCCGCGGCGCGGAACCACTTTAGTGGAAGCAGAGCGCCTACTCGCTAAGTAGTTCGACTCGTTCCGACGTGTAGTCCTCGGTAGGTAATACACTTAATGAGCGTATTTATTTTAAGGGGAATGCAATTGTTACAGCTTTTAGTGCTCTGATGGAACTATAACGTCAGATTGAGGGCTTTATAAACGTAGATAGCAACGCACCGTGAGCGACTGAAACGGCGCATAAATAATTTAAGAAAGTCAATTTAGTTCGCTAACGAGATTGGATGAAAGGCGGGATGTTGATTAAGTTCTATTACTAGTGGAGCTGGGGCTGCGACAGTACACAAACGGACCGCCTCAAACCGCACCATCACGCGGCGGAATAACCAAGCGAAAACTTCAAGCTCCTTCCGACAAGTGCTCCCACAAATTGCCGCCGGTAGTTATTTCACTCTGCAATTATTACACTCCAAATAAGACACCGTGAACATTGCCTCAAAAATAAAAAGTTCCGTATAAAAAGAATTGAATCAATTACTTCACAACAAATCGAGTTAACCGTATCGTATACTTTAAATACGAAAACCAGTAGAAAGTTTTTCAGTTGAAATTTTACTCTACATAAGATAAGCATTCTCATTACCCTTATCCAACCTCATACATCTAAGTATATTTATGAAATACTCTCTAACAATATAATTGTACGCGCAAAACACACAACTGGACTCGTTATTGCTAATACAACGTTTCATTCGCGGTACAAACAATTTTCTCACAAGGGCAGAAGAAAGTCACGCAATCGACTTCACAGATGTTTCGTGCGTGGATACCACATCGGCATGTATATAATTGTTAAATTTGCATTCATAATGGTGGCTAACAAGTACCGATTGCGATCGGCCAGTTCGCGCCGCAAAGACAAGTCGATTCGAATTGATCAGTAACCGGCCCTGTATAGATGTAAAATGAGTAACGTTTCGATAAGGATTATTTTATGCGCCTTATTGTTACTAATTGTTAATATTTCGACAGAACAATACATACTGTGAAGATTCTGTATTATATACTTTTTACTTATACACTAACAAACTATAATTTGACGTATAGTTAATCTAGAACTTTGCATGTAGAATGTGCTTTGCATAAAGAAGTCTAAAGCTAGCAATGCCCATGAAATTTGATAATACATAAATATCGATAATAATGGATGGCAATTACATTCAAGCAAATTGAATTCCAGTTTGTCTCTTCTATTACATCAGTGGTTCTCAACAGGTGGTCCGCGGACCCCTGGTGGTCCCAGGAAGCACCCGAATTGGTGTGCGAGGCTATGCGAATAATATTTAAATATTCCGCGAACAAAGTATGCGTGTTTTATTTTAAAAAAGACAAATAACCCTTTATTAATTTTCAATGTCACTTTTACTCATTTACTATATTATTTACATTTTGAAACAGTTAGTGGTCCATGGGTAGACAGAAATTTTGTCAAATGGTCCCTCACCAATAAAAGGTTAAGAACCACTGTATTACATAAAAACACCATACCATTTTCAAAAATAGTTTTAAAAAGAATTAATAAAATCCGAAATCTCAAATACCATCGACATCAAGCACGCGATCGCACTAGCCTCAACGATAAGGGTAGCCCATAGCTAATTACAGTTATTAGAGGTTGCTAGCCCCGCGGGACCATGGCCACCGATCCAGGGACGCATGCGGCCACATTGCTATTTGCGCTACGAATAACTCACAACTTATGTGGATTGTAACTAGCTTATTCAATGAAGCTATACCGTGATTTGGAAATGTCTTGCTTGTCCAGTGATTGTAACTCGAACTGTCAGTCGGAGGGGTCCGAGGTTTAAAACTTAGACTAACTTAACAAATTACTATATTTATCAAATTTAAATCTATATGTAAAATTTAAACCTATATGAAGGAAAACATAGTGAAACAACCAACACTCCTTGAAAGTTCAAAACTGTCAAACTCGCACAATTCACACTTGGTCACCGCGGTTGACTATTGCTTAAATTTCTTAGGAGAAGATACGTGGATATGTGGAGTGAAATATTGACATGTACATATTTTTGAGGAAAAATAATTAGTTTGCACTGATTTTTTATTTCTTACTTATTTTTATAATAGCTTCGCTAATAATTACCTCGTTATTGCGAAAGCTTCGCCAACAAAATCGTATCAATTCACACGATAAGAAAAATTAATAAATGAATACGTAATTTATACATTCGTTAAATAAAATTGTTGTTAGAAGACTAGATTTTAATTCAAATTTATATTGAAGATTTTAATCGCAGGAGATAATGGACAATCTTTTGAGAAGATGAATTTGTTAATTTATTCAAAATTACCTTTAATAACACAAATAAATATGTATAGTACAAAATGTCCTGTGGAACTATGGAAAACGTTGTCGTACATTTGGTTTTGCGCCATGGATAAAACATAGACTGTGAAAGTTACCATAGAAGTTGTAGTAGTTAATATGCTATTGTTACTGCATATTTTTTATTTTAATAGAAATAATAAAGAGGTATTCAACCGATCTCTTTTGAAACTTTCTTTGTTATTTTATAGAAGTAGCAATCGAACGTGGAGTCTACTCGTTGGTGAGTGGCTACTGCCGCTCATGGACATCTCTGTTCAACCCCAGATAAGACTAATCCGAAATGAGATTCATCACAGGTGAATTGAGGACAAAGTTGAAACTCCTCGAATAAGTAGACACCTATTTACCAAACCCTTCATACAAGTACATAGCACCACTTAATGCTGCTGTTAGAAATGCTACTGTTAGGCAGTCATAGACGAGGCCGTGATGCCGCCGGCGTCATCTCACTAAAGGATCTACGTACTACCTTTAAACCACCAGTCACACGACACCTACAACCACTCATGGAATATCATCATTAGTTATTTTTAAATATAACTACAGTTTCCAATTATAAGCTACAGATGTAGTGCAGGCGTGAAGCATGTAGTATATGATGAGCCATTTGCTCAAAGAGCTGCCTATGTAATATTAACTAATTGTTTATTGTAAATGTCTTTCTAAATGTTAATAAAGTGAAAATAAATCCTGTACTAAAGATCTAAATACAAATCAAATTACTTTATACGAGTCTACTCGCGAGACCCTATTGTTCATCTGTCGTAGTAATTTAGTGTTGCCCCCAAATAGGAATGGAAACGAATTGCTCAAAAGCAATTCACAATGGATAAAGAGCACTACATCACAATAACACCTACGCGCGCGACGTACAAAGCAGGTCATGTTTAATATGACATGCCAAACGACAGCAGAGAAGTACAGATGATAGATACTGGATTCTTTTATTATCATTAAATAAAATATATAAGACATTTATTTGGTGACATAAAATATGAAACAATGGCGATTCGACTGCGACGGAACCATCCCGGGCGATTGAACTTTGCTAGCCGTCAAATGATTGTGTTGAATGGATTACAGAAACGAAATTATTTTAATGATATGTATAAATATGAAACCACTTTATTACGTTTTGTGACACCTATCTAGATAAACTAGGAAATAAATGTACAACTGGGTACAAAATTGCGTTCACATCTTTATATTTCTATCTTAGAAACTAATTTTTTTATAATGCAATTCATCTAACGGATGGTCAAGGACATCTCTCAGCAACTCCTTACAGAACAGTAGTTCCTGACGCCGACGCCTGTTACAACCTGATGCCGATTACAAACGCGTTTTCTTTATCGAGGAATAAGACGGTGGCCTCACGTGTAAGTCAACCGGCATTGACACCCTTATACCGGATCACATGATTGCTACTCAATCAATATGAGTGTAACACCAGTCTCTGGTTCATTACTACTGGCTTAAATATCTATAACAACATAATTGTGTACGAAAATATATCGTTTAAAGTTAATAGATATATAAACAACGTCAACATGTGACGTTACACACAAAAAATTGCTCTCAACTTATTCTGGTAATATTAAAACACGGTCCGGGAGACAAAATTGCACGTGAAGCAGATGTGTTTAATTTCTGACCCGACAGAATCTCGGAAAGAGTCGAGCTATATTATGGACACAATGGACCCAGCACTTCAGTCGACAATAAAGTAAATAAAATATCAACACGCTGCTAACACCAACGCGCAATTGACGAGACGCGCACATTAATATTTGCTTTAATAAAACCCAGACATTTTAAAAAAATATGAGCACAGTACAGAAATTAATTGGCACGTTAGGCCTTTTTTTATAGCGTCCACAAGGCGAACCCCCGCTATATTAGCTTAACAGGATCGGAGGGACTAAAGGGTTAAAATACCGTAACACATGGCGACGTTAATTTTCAAATTAAAGAAAAATACTGCTCGGTCCTTAGACCTTAATTAACCTAAAATAAATTTTGCCGGACATTGCCTCAGAATAAATCGCGAGACATTTTATTTCAAGTACTTAACGACTATAGATATATAGCGGAGGTTAATGTGAGAAATACGACCGCGAAATTTAATACGACCGTATTTAAAGATAAGGGGTATGTATGTATATAAGGAATGGATACATGAAAGGTGGCGGATGAAAATTTTAAGAAACGTAGTCGATCTGCCCACGCATTGCTATCGTGGGCGAGTACGAATATTGATGCGCACAGAAAATACCATCTCGTTACGGCAAATTTGCACAAATTTTTATTTTAAAGTAATTTGTGAATACCCCCACTCCTTAGCACTTGCCTCTAAAATTTTTTAGGGTATATTTCTCCACGCTGTCTAAGTACAGATTAGGTGAATTCTCACACTTGGTAATTATGTTCAGCTTACAAACAAGATGTTTCCCTTCACTAGGCAAGCAAGTGATCATTAATTTTATAAAATACATACAAAAATCGGAACGCTTGGATTTCCGATCGCGGTCTCCAGCCTAGGATACCAAAACTTAACTTTATATTATTTTGATTCGATTTACAAAATATATAAGAAAAATGTACTATGAATTAAATTACGTTCGATTTCTATCAGTATAGTCACATCAATTTCATTCGCCTTATAGTTATTATAAAATTCATCGCAACGAGTCCACAACTACTATTATATTGATATGAACAAAAAGACGTACATCGCTGCACTTCTGAAATCGCGGTCGCACTCGTTCGCGGAGATTTACGATGCGCGCGCGCACCGAACACGCACAGCGACACAAGGGCCGCCCGAACATATGCGTGTTGCGTTATCGCGTCCACGACTCGCCAAATTAACTCGCTTTATGAAGACATACGACAACCTGCGTGCATTCGTAACAAAGATTTATTCGCACTGGTATTCCTTTTGAACGCTAAGTATTAAACCTTCTCACGGATGGCGACTCAATTCTCGCTCAAAGCGAACTGCGTACTCATTTTCGAAACGGTCCCATTTATTTCATAAATTGTCACATTAACATAAATAAATCCGTTGGCAGCTAATATGAGTTATAAGAATTCCGAATATGGACAGAAAACTGAGTCACAAGATCACCTATTTTCAAATGATTACAAGACGACGTGATTATTCCCATTGGAATATGTATCAATGACAAATATTTCGTGTCATAAATTTGTGACATCATTAAAAATAATTTAAATAATGAATTTTCTTTTCTTCCTTCTATCATTCTGTATGAACATTCTATTCTATAATACTGTATGGTGTTAATATTATGTATGGAGGAGTGAGGAGTGTATGGAGCTTAATATTATGTACGTGGGCTTGTACAATGTATAAGTCATGAAACGAGGAGTACGTACTTCCGTCTTCGCTTATTTCCGGTTCACGCCGCGACATCTCGACTCGGATCGCGTGATACATTTCAACGCACAGTGAATACGAAATAAGAAATCAACGCAACCGCACTTACCCTAAGCAATTTTCTTTCATAGCCTATATTTTAGCAGTTCCACGAAAGAGGCTCTCCTACTGAAATATGGAGCGGTACGTGGTTGACTTTTTGTTTAGTGTGCAATTTTGAACCCGAGCAGACGTATATCACGTTTTTCGCGACTGGAACGCAACCAAAATGGTGTAATAAATCTGAAAGTCCATTTTCATATAAAAGAAAACCGATTAAGGAGCTTTGCCGATAGCGATCGCTCGAATGAAGCTATATATTTTCATGATCGAGCGAATCCAAGATCACGGACGACTGACGGCCGGTGCGTGAGGAAATTGAAAAGGAAAACGTTTCTTTTAATGGTATTGTCCTTGATCGAAGGATCATTTATTTGCATTTCCTGTACCAGTTTCCTTTCGCACGTCACCTCCACTTACTCGTCACCCATGAGTTATTTCACACGCACTCGTCGTACATGGATCCTTATGTCTTTGAAACTAGAGCCAATGTTTGCGATAGTACGAAAATTCAATATGTAGGTATCTATCAGACAATGCATATATGATTTCGCCGCTAGGAACTAACTATTATAAATGCGAATGTGTTTGTTTGTGACGCATTTAGGCCTTAACTACTCAACGGATCCTTGGGAAATTGCATACACATTGCCAGGGGTCCAGAAAAAGACAAAGGATACCTTTAATCGCGAAAAAATATACTGCTCCCGATGGATAGAAAAATATTTTTTATACAACCTTCCTACTTTTATTCCTAAGAACTGCATACCACGAGCGTAGACGCAGACATAAAAATTGTTTGTACATGAAAAAAATACCTTAGGTAAACTGTAAAGTAAACTTAGCCACACATTAATATTTCTTATTCTATCAACCCAAAACGGAAACGTAAATCAATAGAAATTTTAAATATTATCTTGGCTGGAAGTCAAATTCGAGACCACGTGCATGTCTGAGAACATCTCCACGCGAGTTTTCATTTGTAGTTATCATCGTTGTAATTTTACGAAGTTTGAAATTATAGGTATACCCAACGCTATAAATGATCCTTAGGTATATCCGTAGACTTTTTTTATTTAAAAAATCCTACCCTGCAGTAAAATGGTCAACAGTGCCAGACAACAAGTACAGTACCTAGTTACTACCCGACTGTTTTAAAGATATAACGCACCGATCAATAATGTATGGCATTATTCATTATGGCTTAGTAAATGGAGCTAGAGTTTAATACTACGCCTGCTGACTCTTTCCAATAGTTGTACATCCAAGTTATCGAAGTTTTCATCCTATGCATCACGTGTAAAAACCAAAATTTATAGAACATCACAAATATTGATAAGAGAAAAATAACATCTATCTGTATATTTAATACTAGCTGACCAGGCGAACGTTGTTCTACCATTTATTTGTAGAAGTTTGCCCGTGAGTCAGTAACGCCATCTAGTCCACTGTGTTAGAACTATCCGTTCACGTATGTAGGTAATTCAACGTAAGAAAAGCTATTTCCGATTTTAAAACGTATGAACTTTTAATAAAATGGATCAATTTTAATAAAATAAAGCCTAAATGTTAATTTAAGACACGTTCTATGAATATATCAGCATCCGTTGAATTCCATTCATTAGTTTTGTTGCCGACTGAATTTAAACTCAGACAGCGAGCTCGAATTACGTTGTTATTATTAACACAGATAGAACTCAAACAATAAAAATGCATATAAAGAACAACAAAGTACTCTTAAGATTAAAAAAAATTTAAAAGCATTCGTAAAGAACGCTCAATATTTTTCAAGGATTATTAAGTCCCTCAAAAGAACGAATTTAATAACTTGAAGGTTAATTTGAAAGAGCTATCGCGGGAGCTTCATAGTTACTAGAATTTATCAAGAAAAAATTTAACAAGGTTTTTTTTCCAAAGACGGTAGATCCTATTTTTCCTTGTAATTGTAGAAAGGCTTCGTCGTGTCAAATATAAGACCATTTCAATACCTTTTATTATTACAATTTGTTTTTATGTATTTTTATGATATTTACGGGTGTTCTAAAGAAGAAAGATTAATTACTTGCTTCAACTTACTACATTGAAGAATACATAATCATTTTGATGTTTAATTATCTATAAGTGAAATAATAACTTGCATTATTCAACTGTGTGAAAAATAATAAAAGTTAAAAAAAAAAAGCATTATAAATAATATAAGGTAAAAATAAATGACCGGACGCCACGTCAACGCTTCGCGACACGACGATGACTCTTTCTTGGTTACGCACTACTATTACTTCTGGTTACTATTCCAGATAATTTCTTAATTTTTGCTTCGATGCTTTTATTCCTTTAAAGGCGAGCTATCAAAAAAATAAAGACAGCGCTTGTAAAGAAATTAATTATTAACCATATTTAATTTAGAAAGTCAATACGAGCGAAATGCTTTTATTTTGAAAAACAAAATAAGCATAAGAAACGACTGAACAAATTAAAAGAACATTGGATTTGACAACCGAATTGTTGACGAGTTAATAAAGGAGATCTCTGATATTATTCAGTTCCCTAAATACATAAGGACCCTCTTCCCACGTCGATTTAGCAATCGCGCTTCGACGGCGGCGCGGAACCGAGTTGCGCCACATTAAATTCTTCACGTTTAATCAAACCCAAGCTGTTGTAAAAAAATATCAAGTCAAGTATTTCCTTTAGTATCGATGGTGCCGAGAGCAAAACAGACACGGAATAAATTGTTGGCATCGTTTCAAAAAGCTCGAAAATTGTCGGAGTAGGTACCCGGACACGCCTTTTATCTGTTACGTTTATCAGACGGTTTCACGTTCCCCAAATTGCACGTAAATAAGGACATACTGGCAGGCCACAATAAATAATAAGAACAAAAAGGGGGAGATCGGCGAGTAGCGAAGTTAAGAAATACTTGATAGAAAAGAAACATTTTTTCTGGCTACCACAGTCAATCTAGTAACTTTTCTATAGGTATTTCATCTTCCATCCATTTACGTTCTATCTTCTTTAACAATTCAATCTTTGTAAGTATAAAGCTTTAACTTTTAAGTAGAATTCTTGCTAGTATTGTAACTATCATAGATTTTGAGAAATGTATACAAGCAATATCCGTATCAGTAGTCTGTCGTAACCAAACCTAGGGCACACTACAGCGTAAATATGGCGAGTCACGATATATTCGCTAGAGTGGGCCAGTACGCGTTCGTTATATTGCTTTATGCGAGATACCAGTTGCAGCTATCGCCTCACAACATTGTCCCAGCAACCTCATAAATCCGTAACAATTAGAAGATAAATTCACACTGGGATTTGTGTTTTTAAAACGCACGTCACGTGCGCTCGCAAACCTAACTACAATTTACGTAGACCTGTTTCAAATTCAACAACATCAAGAAAATAATTATTGTACGTCGCTCATTTAGACCTATTTCATTAAGTATAATTTGTCATTGTATGACTTGTTTTGCCTAATCAAGTCAATAACCCTTAAGGTTGAGCCAGTCAATATGTAGTGCAGGTTACTACCTACAGGTGCCACCTATCAACAAATAATCGTCTTCTTCAACATACCTCGGCAAGAATCAACCGAATATACTATTGGTCTCTCTGACTGCTTCGTCTAGATTCTAGAGCATAGACGGAGCAGAGTCCAGAAAATACCAACAAGCGATCCGAAATCACTACCGACCAGTCGGGATGATCAGCGGCGTGATTAAGAAAAACGAATAAGAGCGAAAGCGTGACACAAAAGCATTGCGATAACAGAGGAAAAACGAGCAGCGAATCGCCTCCGAGCAGACGGTATCTTCGCCCGCCCGGGAGTTATTAAATATTAAAATAAACTCGCATTCCGACACGAGTCCTACGCGATACGCCAGATTATGGCCAACACAATGAGAGCACTGGCTCCAATCGCTCCCCAGCTTTATCACATCAAAACACGGACTAACATCATTTAACTACGGGCCATCTTCCTTCACGTGATCCCTCGTTGTTGATGAAAATTTAGCGCCTGAGTAAACAACATTGTCATGCGTTGTTCGCTGGGGAACTAGAGAATTTTCTGCGAATCATATTTCGCTAACCTTTAATGGACGAAGGGCTTACATACCCCACTCGCTATATTAGCATGTTGAATGGATTGTAAAACATTGATAACGACATACTCACGATTGCTTCACCGCGTCTCGAAAGTGTATCGGTCGTCATATCGTTCCGTTACCCAAGCCAGCGTGCCGCCCACTTACCTGAAACAATACATCATTACAATATCACTAACCGAGGAACATCGCACGTGTTAAACGATTCACCTACCTTAAATACCAATAAGTTCATCATTACCATAAAATATTACATAATGGATATAATGTTAGAAATTGTATACGTAAATCTAAAACAAATTTAAATTAGCAGCGCCAAGAATTTCTAATTAGTTATACAGTAATTAAAACTTAACAACCTGCCAATTCCAATAATAATTAAATCATTCGCCTATACACGTCCTATCGGCGTACTTTATCAAAACGATTCTAAGTTCGCCTTGTACTGTTATTATAACTTAGCTCGAGAAACTTTCAGATTGCCTTACTTTGAACTGACTGGCTTACAAGTTGAATAGAATGTAAATAAATACATGTTAAAATGAAAATATGGATAGCATCACCAATTCAAAAATTATAAATTTTACTAAATAAAATAAAAGAATAGAACGCAATCCCTAGAGGCAGTCTAAATGCATACAATTCTAGCTTAACGATATAAGACACAGCGCAAAGATAGTGTGCGCACTGCTTTGATAAAATTTTATTTAAGGGCATTAGTATTCGCAGTAGTTTATCAAAAACCTCGGGGACCTGCATTCTTGCATATTCAGTTATTGTAAATTGTAACCTGCTCTTATATCATATATGTGATTACATTTTCATATAGCATATTTCACTTGTTTTGGTATTAAAACAGTATATATGCACTTATTAAACATAACGGTCACACAGTAATGTAAACTATTGATACATTTCGTTTTCGATAAAGTAAATCAAAACTTTTGAGAGATTAAAGGATGCGCAAAGCTGATCACGAAGATTATTACGGTTAATGTAATAAACTCTTGTGATCAGACAACAACATAAAACATCCATGTCACGTTATACGCGAGTATTAAGGACACGTTATACATTATAATAAGGCCGCTGTTTATGTCATCCGGGGCAAATAATGAAAAAAAATTGCACGGGATTATCTATTCGTGATACATGGCTTATTTAACGAAGGGGCGAGTTCACATGGCTATCGCTATCCAGATCTGTCGTCGTGTGCAGGCGCCAATGTTCGGGCTAATGTTGTTTAATTAACTCGTATTCATTATCGAGAGGAGGCCGAGGCGCGTGCTCCGCTGCCGGCACAGGTGCCTCGCACGCGGAAACACAGGACCACCTTCGCAACCATCCCACACTCCCATTTCGTTTGTATCTCTATAAACATTCCAGTTCAGCGACACCCACGCAATCCTGTTTATGTCTCCTTACACTCCTCTTTCATGCTCCTCCAAAGACGATACATTTATTAGACACGCAAAAGCTTTAAGCCTTTATAAATGTTATTTTTCTTGCTATTCAATAAACATTGCCCTTGAATACATCAGAGACACTATGCAATCAAATGAGTCGTTGGTATCGTACTATGTTATGATTTAAAAACCCTTTTAATTAGCCAGTATGTTGGAACGCAAAGATGAGATGGCTATTCATCCTCACAATAGATTGAGCCCATTTGCCATATCGTGGCACGACAGGGAAGTTTTAACATACGCATTAATCCAAGCGTCATACGAGTTTCGTGTCGTCGAATCGCCGTAGTCGGAGAAATATAAAGGCCATTAATATTCGGGAGGTGCAGAGAGAAGATAGCTGTAGCAGGGTCAGGTAACTATAATGCATTGCACGGTCACAACTCTCCATGTCATAGATTCTCTGTAATCTCTGAGTAGACATTTTGCAAGAAAACTGATATATTAATTATTCTCTAACTTTAGTGTCTAATTCAATACAAAAACCTTTATTTCGTTGAATAGTACAAGAGAAAAAGGCATGGAAAATACCTTATGTGAAATGAGTACGCAGTATTTTTTTGCAGTATTTCGACGTCTTCGTACTAATTAAAGATGCATAATTACGCAAAGGGATGCGCCCACGCTCTGTATCAATCTTCGTAGAATGTATGAAACTCTTACTGTATAATAATCTTGTATTAATTTTATACATTTATTCGTTCGCTTCTACCTTTTTCTTGTTGAATAGGACAAGAACCATTACAATATTTAAAGAGATCTGCAGCCTAGACCAATAACTAGTATCAACAAATAAGAGCAATTCAAGCCGAGTGACATAATTTAATGTTCGTTGAGGGTGTTCTGCTAATGAATATGTAAATATTTTACAATTACAAAGACGCTGCGGAGTTGCATTTCAAAAAGATACAAGTATCAGGTTCTCAGGCGCGGCGTAGCGTGCTTTATGAAAACGGAGAACAAATAAATTCTCATTATAACGTAGTGGAGATAAATATTGCAATGTTGTAATGGGTTCGCGCTTTAATGTTACGCTACTATTGGATATTTGTTCGTGTGTAGTGGTTTCGTTATTTATTACATATTGGGATAGTAGCGGAAACAAAAGATTTATTTTATTTGGGAATGGCGAAAATTTTAATTCTGTTGCAAAATTTTCTATTCCAATTAAGAACTTATTAAAACATTTTTATGTATAACTATATAATTTACATAACTTTCTAATTCGCAATGTTATGTTATTAAATATAAATGTAGTAATAAATAAACGTAACAAAATGCCATCTTATATTATCTTATCAAATTATTTATAATTGTATAATAAAAATGTGTAATGTTTCAAACAAAAATG
>DWNY01000231.1:0-18589 GCA_018250635.1 Telegonus apastus | reverse complement strand
AACCGTGCATCTTACCAAATAACTTACAAATAACTCCTAAAGTAAATATTTTTAAAGCAGAGCTTTCTGTATATGAATATAATTATATTTAAAAGGACGAAAGTTATTGAAAACATTCACAAATGTCAAGAAAAAAGTACAATGATAAGAGAAAACCTGTTCAAATTAATATAAATAAGTCTCATAAAAATGTGGAAATGAAGAAATTATAATAATGCACATTCTCATAGTACCCTTTTTAAAAACGATGTTATGATTAATATAAGTTGAACAACTTTACCAAGGGTTTAAATTAATGTGTAAATTTAGCCTTTTAATTATAACATCATATTATTATTTTTTATTTTACCAAGTGATAACGATTATATAATAAGAATGTGAAACCAGAATTTTTGGTTCTTATATACACGTACTTCTATTTAGCACAATGAAGCAAAATCTAATTTAGAGGCGACTAATTCCAGTGTAGGGCGTTCTCGTTTGACTCTAAATAATTTGTGCCAAACTGGCCAAATAATGACTTTGACCTTTGGCACAGTTTGCCCAGTTTAGTACCTTAGTGGATTTGTTCGAGTGTACAAATTGGGGTTTTCAGATGTTTTACTATTTTCGAGCTATTTATAATATGTGAAGTATTGTTAACTTAATTTTGTAATTAATACATTACTGTCATTACTCGGTTCCTAATAATAAATTGATGAAAAATCTTAACTATATGTAGGTATAAATACAATCATAAATGAAATTTATAATATGGTTTTGATTGGAGAAGCAATGTTTTTTAATACATTCTATTAACCTTACAAAATAATGGTTACAAGTAATGGAAAAAACGGTGCTATTGCCTATAATCAGGAAGTTAATGTAATTTACAATTTAAATTACATTATGTAATCATAAAGTAGATAAAAGATAAAAACATAAATATAACATATTATTTAATAAGTAGTTATGTAAAAATAATCATTAAAACTCGCTTAAAAATTCATTATCTTCTTGAAAGTCTAACTATAACTTTTTCTTTTCAAATACTGTGAACAAAATGTTTATTAATTTTATTCAAAGCAGTTACATTGGCTTTGAATTGAATGGCGAAAATTCAATTCTGTACGAAGTCTTAATGCAAGGAATCAAATCAAGTTGGCGATAGATTTTATGGAGCAATGGAAAGTAGCTTCACATATTAAATCGGTTAACTGGTTGATTTATGCTTGTAATGCATTTGAAAAGGCTGTAAGACCTCTTTGACTATAACTTATCGAATACTACGTGACTTGTTTTGGTTTTGTGTGTGTGTGTGACTCGTAAAGAAGTGCTCAAACGTACTTAAATATCTACCTAGAAAGTATTTTTTATTTAATGAAAATATAATGTGCTCTTCTCACTAAAACTCCTATTAAGGTTTAGGCCGAAAACCTAAGTAAACATTTATTGAGGCCAGATAGTACGTGGCCTCTACCGCCCATAGACATCTATTATCCTTATCCCAGATATATCTGGGCGGATATTGTAAAAGAATCCTACCCAAAGTCCACCAAACGTTTCTACCCTATCTCCCTGTTGACTAAGTTGGCACCCTTCACATAAGTCTGGGATAAATGTTTCCCTACCACACGCATCAAACCAGAACACAACGGCGCTTAGCGCTGCTGTTATGAGCCTAAAATAGGTATGGCGCTGGCCGGTGGTCCCTCCAAAATCAAACGACAGAGTTCTACCGCACTCTGCCACTTCTCACTTAATTTGACTTACATATTCTCTTCACTTTAATTTGACGTCGGCTAACGCTGCATTGCTTTCCTTGGGCACTATGTTGTTGCCTTGTCTAAAATAAATTAAATTTTTTGTTACTTTTCAATAGTAAAAAAGTCGCTTGAATATACCTCCGTTACAAAGTTTTTCTGTACAAAAATATAAATTGAATTTAGTGTAACTAAGTTTTTGCCTTGATCTCTTAATTAAAATATGATTATTCTTGGCTATTCACTAGAATTTCGCTTGCGGCGGAACAATGCAATGTGTCTGAAATGTCTGGATTCGTAATGGGGAAAATTGAAATTCACGTACATATAATTTCAGTACTGGTCAAGCGATTGTACATTATTTTAGGTCCATCTCACTATCTTACTAATATTATAAAGCTGAAAGTATGCTTTATAACTTTAGAAAGGCTTAACGGATTTGGATGAAATTTTGTACAGAAATAGATTATAGTCTGGAATAACATATAGGCTACTTTATATCCCGGAAAAATGCATTGTATCTATGGGATAGAGTTATTTTTGTTCTTCACAGAGCCTACTATATTATATTGATGAGTATGGATATGTATGTTAGTATCATTGTCTCTTCGTATGGTGTACTTTTTATCCCGAAAATATGTGCCGTTAACGTGGTATACATTTGTGTTTGTTTTTAGAAAACCTTATTTTGAATTTGAATGAATAATGTGAATTTAGGGTTTATTGTGCCCGCCAAAGCACGGAAGCTTGCATTAAATGTTGCCACTAGCGGTCACCCATCCATGTACCGATTGCGACCAATGCTCAACTTTGTAGATAATTAGGGTGGTATGAGTGGGAGGGGTTAGGTTGATATGGGTGGTTTGGATAGTTTTTGTGGTTTTGGGTTGTTTGAGTGGCTTTGAGGAGTTACGGTGGTTTGAGTGGTATGAATGGTTCAGATAGTTTGGGTTCCATGGTGGTAGTGTTTTTATCGTGAGTGAAACCGCAGGGACGTAACTAGTATTTTATAATGGTTTATACAATGCTTCTATTTGAAATTATCATGTAATTACAAAAAACTATTAAGGTAAATTGCTCTATTCTTCAATGTTTCAATTATAGATATAATCGGTTTTAATTTTACTTGAATTTCACTTGCGGTGGTAACAATTTAATGTATCTGAATTAATAATGGCGAAAATTGAATTTAATGCACAATTTCAGCTCCTGGTCAAGCGGCGCTCGATTTTACGGAATAATAAATTAACTGTTTAGCGTCTAATTTAATATTTCATATTTAGTTACCGCTGTTGATGATAATGGCCGATAATTCTGAATAGTAGAGCTATTGTTATTAGCAGCTTTTAGGCTGGAATTGCCTGAGTTATGTTTTGTATGCTTAATTTGTTCAGCAAATTATGTTTTGTAGATATTGTTTGTGTAATTTTCTAGTTATCAGTTGCTAGTGGAATTGAAGTATTGATTTACATTTCAACACAGCTAAATTTATTAACGAAAGTAACAAAAAATAAATGTTTTTAATCCAATGCTAATGTAATTTACAAGAAGAACATTACATATTATCGGGTTAAACGTGGATAATATTTTATTTATAGTTATACATACTATATATTTATTTACTTATGCAAACTGACTTACGCAGTTGTATCGATCGTGGTAATAAATTAGTACAGGTTATCTTGTCTGCATAGTCGATAAGGGGAAGTTATATTTCCTATTTAATATATCGTTGTCAATTGCCTTTGTAACTTATAAAGATAATTCATGTTCTATAGTTTCTAGATGCAATAATATATCTACAAAGCGTGCAGCAGTAAGCCAAACTACAAAAGCTACGAGAATATAACGCAATTTAATCAATTAGTTAACATTATCTTTTTCTACAATATAACTTCTACGATTAAATGTGAATGAGTGCCATATATTTTAGAACGCGCTTAGATCGCAAAATATTAAAAATCCTTGTACTAATATACCTTCTGTATATAGGTACCTAATATTTTTTATTAATATTTCTTACCGTCAGATTCCATGATACAATTTAACAAAATAGAATTTAACGAAAAGTCGCTACCATACATCGTACCATGTAGCTGTACCTTCACAGAAAACTCAAGATAAGATAATATTCCAGGACATTAAGCAAAGCTAGTGTCACTTTTCGAAAGAAAGCAACACAAACTTCCACATTCACACAAAACGGAACCGAAACGGCAGTTGCCGATCATATCAATTGTTGAACAAAACCATTTCACGGCAAAAGACGCTGCACTCAACATTTGTTCGATGCGATCGAATTCGCTGAAACATGAAGGCATTGTGAGGAGATACGGGTCTGGTCCGGTTTTATACAGTTTTATACAATTCGAGTAATAGCTTAAAGCTGTATTTTAAGGGAATTTCGCTCCTCGATCAGCTTAAGCGAATTGAATAAGATCTTTACTCAACTTCGACAGTCAAAGTGGCGCTTTTGGAGAATGTTCCTCTTGGTTTTTTGGTTATTTTATTATTTAAGGATTTGTGGTTTTTATTGATTACTCTGAATATATGTTTATATTTATGTCTGAAGATACGTCATGTACACGACATATATCATTAAACCTGTATAAGGTTGTGATAGATATCGATATTCATAAAAATGGAACGAGTTTTTTTTTATAATTTGGCAGTAGCACACAAGCATGCAATTCACGTAATGGTAAGTGGCCACTATCGCTTATGTACATCTGTAAGAAATCCTAGATAAGATTAGAGTCTAACCTGAGGTTAACCACAGAATCAGATGCCTTGCTAACCCTGAAACGCCGCACATAAGTATCTTCCCTAAAATACCCTTCAGACCAGAATACAATAGCGCTTAATACTGCTGTTATTAGGTAGAAATAGGTTTGGCGACGAAGCCGCCGGAGTCGTACTACAATGGGTTTAACTACCTTCAAGTTTAGTTTAGACATAAGTAATTAAACTAAGTATTCAACATCAGGTGGAGCAACATCATTTGTCACCTCAAAAAGCGTTCTCCAATCTACAAGAAGATTGTGTTAATATTGATGAGAAGCAATACTTTCCGGGCATTAGCGCGCTCATTTATCATGCGACGTCACGTCACGACGTCACGACATCACGTTGACGTCAGCAACACGAACCCGCGGCTAATTGATAATTATTTCGAGCGAGATCAATGAACCTTGAATCTCTTACGGAAGTACGTGGAATAATTTAGGGGAAGCTAAGTTCAAAACCAATAAATACAGTATTCTATAATCTGGATTAAGGTGATCCAGGGAAATTGTTGGGATGGAAAACAAAATGACGATTATGGAGAGTAAAAACGTGATGAAATTTTTAGTGAAATCTGTATATTTAATAAGAATGTAATGCGCTCGCTGTCTGTGTTTAAATAAGTTTGAACCAAAACTACTGGATGAAGTGAGGGACATACATTAATATAGTACATACCTTAACTTAACATTTAGTCTTTATTTCATTAAAATTGATCGACTCTATCCAAAGTTATTACAATTTAACATCATAAGTAACTTTTCTTACGTCGAATAACCTATGTATGTACGTTAAAATAATAGTTCTACTGTAGTGGACTAGATGGCGTTATTGTACCAGAATCACGGACTCACGGGCAAATTTCTAAAACCAAATGGTAGAATGATCAAATCACGTATAGCCCCGCGACTTATGTAGATATCCACCGATCTACAAAATTAAACACCATCAAACGTGTTAGGGAATTAAATTAGTCACAAATGACCAAATTTCATTCGCACTTCCATGTTTCTGAGGGCATGTTAAGCTATCGGTTGCTATCTTTGGGCAACCTACAAAACTGCGTGGAAGCTTTATTTCCTGTTTGAAAACATCAAACGTGGTTTGGCCACTAACCCGTACCTAGTTTTTTTCGCCAATTCGCATTTGAGTAGCGTGATGGAGTGTGCTTGAAACCGCAGTTGTTAGGAAAATCCCGCATCACAGAAATAATATAAGTAGAGAGAAACTTTTATTTATTACCTGAAGCAAAATTAATATGCTGTTCTTTCACTTTGTGGTTTCTTGTATTAAACATAGTCATTGCCACCAAGGATATCTATAACCAAATTCATACAGAACAGAAGTTTCGTCTGAGGTCAATCATAGGGTACATTACTGTTCCTGAATACTAAAATTATCGCCAAATTGTAGCTAACTAAGCCTTACGTGTCCAACAAAATATATGATTAAATAATAGTTTTAATTTAGAAATAACTGTGAAGGTAGTATGTCAGTTGAACCACCTGTTTGTGTATCGCGAGTATGACAAACCTCTAGTAAAAAAAATAGTACAGATTTGCTATAATGACAAATATATCCAAAATGAGCTAACAATACAAACGTCTGGTTAAAAGAAAATTGCCAGATTTACTATCATGCCAAATATATCCATTAAAGGAGTCAGCAGTAAAATTAATTAAAAGCGATATCTTACATCTCGTCCATTAAGTAGCCAAGTTAAGTTGGCTGGTGGGTCAGCTGGTGGTGACGTGCATTGTGCACGAAGGGTGTCTCCAGATGCATACCATCCTTTTTCGGCCTTTATTGACGGTCTTTCTGGTGGTAGTTCTGTGAACAAGAGGAACAGAGACAATGAATAGTCAATAATTACGCTTATTACCTTATAATTATTACCTTATGTACGAGTAGATAGGCCCTAAGAATCCCTAAAATAGATAAATTTTATAGTTCTAAAATCTTTTAAGTACCAGACTAGGTATAGCTTATAGATCAAAGCAACAATTCTAAAAAATTAGAGTTTATTTTTTACGACGCTATGTCCGACATTTCAGAAATTGCCTTCTTCGGCTTATATAATATGGATTTCTGTTTCACACGAATTTAACTGTTCACGTTACACCAATAAAGAATAATAATTAATCACTTCACGGTTTAACTCCACTTTTGGTTTCCGAAACTTCGCTGTGGGCTGTTCTAATTAAACTTCACATAACAAAATGGCTAGTTCATAATAATTTTCCTTCCTTCCCCTTTACAGGAAGTGCTATAGTCATTTTACTCGACTGCGTCAGAAGGAGGGTAATGTTTTTCGGGCGTATGTTCATTTGGCACGCCCCACAGCCCAAACGGCTTGACGGATTTTGACATGAGGTGTTGTTACAATCGTCTCAGTCATATATATTATCCTCCTGACGTTAATATATATATGGTCTCAGTTGTCCTACTAACGTAAGCTATACAATTTTTAAGTATAGTACCTGCGAATGAAGAAAAAAGGGGGGAAGGGAACAAATATTTTTATTTCATAACAATATGGGTATCAAAGTCAATTTATTTTAAAACTGTTCAAGGTTTTTTGTTTTTAAATAAATTCTTTAGTGTAATAAATGTATTTTCAAAATAAAAGGTAAATGTATATGTTCCTGAGTCCATACTATGAGAAGCCGAAATTACATACGTATAACATTCATATCCATCTTAAACGTTACGTACACAGGATAATGATTAGTGCCCAAGAATTCTTGTTTGCACCAAGTTCTCCGTTATTCTAAGCGTCAACAATTTCCATAATTGCCAACAGCGTACCTTAGCCGAGCTTCAAATCCCTGGAGGGGATTATAATGAATCTTCACACAACCGACGCTAATACTTTGACCTTTTCAAATACCACGTATGTTTACTTATTTAGTTTAAACTTCGGCTAAAGCGGGGAACGTGAACAGGTTACTTAATTTGTGTTCGAGGAATAAGATGTTGTATTATCTGTTTTGCTTATAGATAAAACAGCGCTGTTCAATGCTATTATAGCTTAATTTTTGTTAAAATTATGCATCGCAATCGGTCATAATATGTTTCAACATCTTGTTTAAAAGAAACGAAAATAATAATAAAAAAGATTCAGTTATTAAAAGTTGTAAAATATTTGTAGATTTCAATTTTCTGATGTAAAGTTTACGATTGATTTTGTCTTCGACTTTTTTTCTTCTGTAGTGATACTTTATTTTGTGTGCATTCTTTTTTCCCGTAATCTTATTTTATTTTCTAGAAGTTTAATAGTATGATGACAACAGTTTATGAAACGAAATGAATATTGATTACTGTTCTAGTTTTAGATTTTTCAGTAATCGTCAGTCAGTGTATATAAGAATGTCACTTTTGGCTCGCTGTGTCTGACTATGAGCGCAGAAAGTCCTTTATTAGCCTACATTAAGATCGTATTGTACTAAAACTGGGAAGACCTTTATCATCAAACAACTGTACTTATAATATGTATATTAAAATTCGTTTCTTCTGAGAGCCAGAAATCCAGTTCCAATATGGCGTGTATTCCTTGCGTCGAAATAATATTTGCCTCGAGCCTCGAGGCGTGCTAGGCTCGTTAACTTCTCTGCATCGAGTGTTGACATTGTCAGTTCGTTGGACACGGTTTGGGACTGTTTATTTATTTCTGCAATTTGGGACGTTTCTTTAATGTGAAAGTTCACCTCGTCAAAGTATGTTATATTCGGGTATTTTGGAGGTATGCGATTATTGTTTGGATGACTTAGTTTAGTAATTTTGTAGGATTATTAGCTAGCTTTACGTTAGTTGTTTTTTTATAGTTTGGAAGTAGCAAACGAGCATGCAGTCCACCTAATGGTAAGTGACCCTTGCCTTCCTACCTGAGGTCGATCACAGATGTTTTGCCACCCTTGAGGACTAAGTTGAAACACCTTGGATAAGTAAGGGGTGTCTTCCTTCGAACCAGAACACAGCAGCGTTTAACACTGCTATTATTCGGTAGAAATGGGTGTGGTGGTGGTGCCGCCGGAGTCGAACCATATAGAGTTCTACCACCTTTACATGATTTCAATAAATAAGTAATTTATTGCAAATGGTCATAAATGCACACCTCAAAGTGCAATTATCCTCAAAGTTCATTTGTAAAATGTAAAAACGATTATGGTTCTACCGGAGAAGTACCTCTACACTTAGGTCTAGCGAGATGCAATTCGTCATCAGTCACTAATGTTATCGTTCCGATCACTCTGGTGTGAAGTGCTTCTGTGTTTTCGTTTGAAAGACATCTAATTTCAACTAAGTCTTCAGCGGCCAGGGTTCGTAACCAAATTGTATGTTTTATTTTGGTATTTACTAAAGCTAAATGACTGTTCTTCTTTTTTAACCACTTTCAGATATTTTGGTTGCAGAACAAGATCCGAATGATTTCACACTTCAATTACAACAATTCCACGGACGCAAGGTATGCAAATAAAGCGAAGTTAATTAACAGTATTGTGTTATAGGAGATAATTATTTAAATTATACCTGTATGTTGAGTGATTGATAGTGCATTTCATTTACAATACTATCATTACAAAGCCACAATTCTTGAAATAACAAATCGAAACTGACACAATTATGTTATTGCAATTTAAAGGGGGAAGAACCCTTTGGTTCGACTCCAGCGACACATCGCCACACCTATTTATGCCTTATAACAGCAGTGTTAAGCTCTGCTGTGTTCTGGTCTTAAAGCATGGTAAGGGAGACATACTTATTCGAAACCTTCCAATATAGTCCTCAGCAAAGCATTTGTGGCCGACCTCAGGTAGGATTGTGATCTTATCTAGGGTTGATTACAGATATCCATGCTGCATGTACTTTGCTAATTCCATAACATATCTTTTTTTACAACCGATTGAATGCCTTCAATTAACGATAAATAATAATTACTTTCATAATGTATAATAGAACTGATATGAAATATGTGACCACCATTTCATATATTAAATGCCTTATAACAGCGGTGTTTTTCATTTTTTGTTGAACCTTTAATTTTCGAGAGCAATTTTCGAGAACGAAATCTTTTAAATCCTTATGTGTATTCGTAAGTGCTTGTAAAATTCCCTTTGTATTTTCGACTAATACGTACTAAATTGTGTGAATAATGTTATGTATTATCCACAAAACTCTAAAGCCTTTTTATTGTTATATTCCAATTGAGCAAAACGTTTTGTGGTAAAACATTGCTAAGAAAAGCTGCTATTATGGATCTTGTGCAAAGTACGTGAAGTAAAGGCTTATGCTAGGGTTGCCAACTTTTTGGCTGTTTCTGTATTTGTCACTAATTGTTTGTAAGAAAGTTTGTTCGTAAAAATATTAGTACTTAAAATCGCACAAAAGTCAACGTTATCTTTAATGTTTGACGAGATAGGATTTATCTCAATCGGAAAGATCGATAACATATTTTAACCGGTTTAATAATTTTAATACCGATATTCTAAGTTTATTTTGATTTTACTCCTTTCTTCTTTAGAAGCCCAGAGCATAAGGTCAGGATTTTCAGATTTTGAAGAAATTAATATAGTCCATTAAAAAAACAATTCTGTAAAGTAAGAACAACAGTAGAATTCCAATAAGCAGCAAGCATTCCAATAACCTAAACTCGAACAAACATCCTTATTGTAAACAGAATCGGAAATTTGATTAATTTGTAACGGTTATCCGACACCTGTTTTCCTTATCAGTAACTGAAGTACCTATTTCTTCTGTGTTAAAATCCTTTCAGAAGTTTTTAGATTTTTATCGTAGTGGAACTTTTTATGAGTCTAATTCGGTGCAATAATGTCACACTTATTTCTGCTTAACAACAAAAGCTTCGGTGCTGCTTTGCTCTGATATGAAGGATGTGTTAAAACAGATTCATCCGAGACATGTGTTATTGTACATTTTCAAAGGATTGGCCTATATGGACCAGAGCCTTGATAGAGAGTTTTAAATTCTATACAGCAAATATTGGGATCTAATCGTGGTGGTGACAACGAAGCTGTGGTGGCAGCGAGAGACAGTTAAGAAGGACTAGTGGTAGAAAAAATTCGCAGGTGTATCACGGATTCCTAACATATATGTATATAGAACATATGTCTACAAGGTATCGCATATCAAATATAGACCCAAAACATCAGTAAACCGAATAACGATCCGATATTGCCCTAACTTGGCATCCGTCGGACGTTTTACGGTGGCGTCCGGTGAATGCAAAGTGGGTTGAATATCAAACCTAGGTACGTAACAAGAAAAACACATTTGTGGGCTGAAACTTTAATATCGGAGCTTTCGAACTATCAGTTTTGCATACTTAGAAGCCTCTAAAGAAATGACATACTACCAGAATAATATATTTTTATGAGCAGTAAACTCTTGCGAATATTTCGCAAGTATACTTACTTCTAATCGATAGGCAGCTGCTAGCTAATAATGATTAAAACTCGGCCTCTTAATCGCAGGACTGAGGTTCGAAGTCACGACCTCTGATATTTAAAAAAATACGTGGGTATTATAAATGAATTATCACATGCGTAACGGTGAAGGAAAACATCGTGAGGAAATCTGTACATCTGAGTCATCTACAAAAAAAGTTCTTTACTGTGGAAGTCTAATATTTCTTACTTGGCCAGCATGGTAGACTTCTGCTTACGTCCCTTTCTGAGAAGAAACAGTAATGGATTGACGCGTCTCCTAAGTGAGTATATAAGGCTAGTTATATTTAAGATCAAAAAAATAGGAAAAAAATTCTCCAAGGCCAATGCTTTGGCGATTCAATTGTCCGACGATTTAAAGTCGTCACCCAAAAGGTAACACTTGAGAATTAAGATAACATGATACGCCTTATTTTGGTATTTATATCTTCTATTGGGTATAATTCATCTTATAATATACTTTTGCGCAGCATGATTTGCAAAAGACAGAAAGCTAATGGGATACAATATCATAGAAAAACCCAATAGATTAATCAAACTAACAAAACATACATAAAAAACGTAATTTTGGTAATTACGTTTGTCACCACTTGCACGTCGAATTATAAGTATTGTATTTATATTTCAGTTAACTGATTTTAAACCGTCAGATTTATTGGTTTTATGATTATTAATTTAATTTATTAAGATTTAGGTACAAGTATCTTAAGTTCTTATTTTACGCCTTTTTTCAATTTGTTTTAAATGACTATTGAATTATTTTAAATCTTACAACGCCTATAGTTCACACACTCGAAGTCAGACGTCGGAACGTCAGAGATGTAGAACGTTTTATAGGCGGAGTTTGAACCCCTTCAGGCATTATTGAATCCGGATTAATTGAATTTACGAGTTCCAGCTCCACTTGTGGTCTGAAGTGATTGTTCTACGTATTGGGATCGTAAGATACTGGACTTGAAATATAATCATGTGTATACTTGAACATACTATTACTTTAGACTTAATCAAACAATATTGAAACATATAAACCAAGTTTATGATCAGAATGGCTTAATATTTAATAGCTGAGGCTCTATAAATTCATAAATTGATAATTTCTGTTGATATATAGGCAAAATTATGAGGCATGTAAATAATTTTTAATACATATTTAGGTTTGATTTTAGCACTGTTTAGTTCATATCTGGTGGCAATAAGGAACGAATATTTCCTAGTCTGACAATTTACTAATTAATATATTTTGATTCCGTGATAAGTTTTATTTTATTTTCATTTAATTTATTTCGTCCTTCTTCATTGACTTCTTGTATTAAGTACAAATGCACCAGAATTAGACCTTTTTCTAACCGGTTCATTAATAAAGCTTAAATTCTAAAAAAACCATTGTTAAAACTATTAATTAAAAAGGTGCAAAAACTGCTCTCCTTCAAAGCCGCGATGTATTAGCGACGCCCTTGTCGTTAGATACATATGAAAAAAATCGAATCTTCGTGTTCTTTGTCTCATTTTCTTTACATCTCTGTTTTACATCAGATAATTAATTTGACTGTTTGACTTTTATATGCCACGCGTAAATCTAATTTTGTGCGTGAAATCAAATTAGCATTAACTTAATCCTCGGTTGAATTTAGTTAAAACATCATATGTGACTTATTCAATTATAAAGCTTAGAAAATTTATTACTCGCTCATCTAAAACTTTAACTTCAAAATCAAAGGCGCAAGTTATCTTCATTAACATTATTAAAAGTTATTTATACCTAAAGTACGTTTGTTATAGTCAGCTAAGAAAATTTTTATTCTGTTCAGTTAATACATAATATAGAAACATATCACTATTTACAGTAATAATTATATGAATAGATCAGATTGCTAAAACAAAACAATAAAAAAATATTTATATCAATACTTTATTACGCTCGTATTGGTAACGATTGAAATAAGTGTTCTTGAAATTTGTACCAAGTTTCTTTGGAATAACTATAGAAAATTTAAATATATTTATTCATTGTTTTAAAAATAAACACTAATAAAGAAATCAAATCGCACTGAAATAGATATTTGAGATGATAATTGAAAATAGAATTTTACCACTTCCTACCAAATATGTGATTGGTTACCTTCCAATCGTCAAAAATGACGTTATCAGCACATCAGGAAGCGATCGAGACATATTCGGTTCGATCCGAGTGATTTATCGAAGCGGTCGAGGCTAGCGTCTCGCTCCAGCTGTCGCGATAATCGATATTCGCTCGCTTCACTTTTACGCTGTCGTTGGTGCGTGACGATTGGCGGTTGCAACGTATATAATTTTTAACCTCACTGTAATTTTGGATTTGTTGCCAAATTTTCAATTTCTGTAGACTTAATTTAAATTATTGTGAAATCTGCCGAATTATATGAAATTACTTCAAACTGATGACATTTTTGATTCGATTCGATCCCAGTGATTTATTGAAGCGATTGTTGCAATCAGTATTTTGGAGATTTAGTGTTCAATAACTATGCAATCTACCTAATTATTGGATATAACTTCAATCGACAGAAAAATAATTTACGTAAAGGACCTAAATGTCTTTGATGACGATGATTATGACAAAATCATGTTAAACGTCCGTATATTATTCAATCGTAACAAAATAGTAGCATAAAAACTCTTCACAGATCTTAAAGAAGTCTGGTAAAAATAGTATCTGAATGATGAATAAATAAGAACAAACTTGAACAGTGTTGAATAGCGCCGTTCACGTTCTTAGCCCTGGAGTTTATTGGTCTGCAGAGAAGCAGGAAAGGTAAACCAAAAGGAAGCAATAACTAACTCCACGCAGAGCAATTCAGTTAATCTATACCTTGACGCTCTAACGATATATCCCGGGTTAGTTCGAGTGAAATGGAGCCCGCGGACTCGCCGGCAAATGAGCTTTTGCCTTCGAGATCCGGTTAGAATCGTACGTAGTAGCTAAATAGACTTCTAAATAATTCGAAACGTTACCTATATATATCATAAAATTTATTCATCTGGTATAAAATCAATAACATTTAAAGGTGGTCGATTTGATTGTGGTTTGTTTGCATGAGCTCTATTATCACATATATTTATTTATTTTTTGTAATATAGAAATAGCAACCGAGCATGAAGGCTGCATACCGTATGTGTCCCTTCAACGCTCGTTTATTATACACAGAAATAGGTTTGGCGCCTTCAAAGTCTTTGAAGAAAATTCTTTATGATTAAATTTAAAACTTCCTTTTTATAAAAAGTCATAATTATATAACGTCACACTACTTAAATAGGTTTGGTTATATTTTATATCGACTGCTTGTTCCAGTCAAATGAGACTGCCTTTCTCAGTTCTCGCACTCTTCATTGATTTGAATCGTTAAATTTTAATTTAGGGGTCTGTAACGTTCCTTCATCTACTATTAGGATACACGTTTCTGGTATAACTTGTAGGTATTTACTAGTTACCAGACTAAAACTTTCATGTTACTTGGTAAATTCTCTAGATTCGCCAATATTGGCCTGTTTCTCTGATCTTGTTATATGGAACATAACTTTATCTACTAGAAAGGCTGAACAATTTCGTAGAATCCGGAGTATATTTTATTATGCATATTCAAAATATATAGCATATAATTTATTATCATAAGGAGCAGAAGGTGGTAGAATCCTTTGTGGTTCGACTTTGTTGGCACCATCGCCACACATATTTCTGCGTAACAGTAGTTCTGGTTTTAAAGGTGTGAGAAGCCTACTTCCACTACCTACCACTTTACAGTTACCATCAGGTGAAAAAAACGATTAAATTATTAAAGAATCTAAACGAGTCCTTCTGATATCTAATAAGTAGATATTGTTACTTGTAGACAACTATAGATGATACTAAGTAGCATAAAATCCTTTCTGATTTAAATTATAGATACATTGCTGCATCTGATGATTCTGATGATTGGATAAGTTAGAAGTCCGTCATCCAAACTACCTTTTTCAAGATAGTAGTTAAGACTGTTTCATCGAAACTCCTTGCTTAGAAGCCAAAGTACAATATGCTATTAGTCAAGGAGTGGCAGAGCTACAGTGGAACCTTGAAGGTCTGCCTCCTAATGATGATGGCGACGTTAATATAGAAATACCGCATTATTTTCGTACTAAGTTCCCGTGAAACGAGTTGAGTAAGATTAGTGTGACGGGCGTATTACGCTATATTTATTGCGTACGGTTTATGAGGACCATAGTTTATTGTATACCGGCTGTTAGCAATGGTTTCGCGTTTGGATTTATTTTATGTTCTTCTGATTTAGTAGATCGTTAGATTTGGTACTTATTCTTCCGCCCAAATATTACCGATTGACGTACTTATTCAAGTTTGGTCCAGTTCGTGACAATTCCATCAAACTAGGTTTTAAACGCTTCATATTAGCTTTACTTAACTAAGAAACGACGTAATAAAATGTTGGGAGTCAATTTTAATTTAGTATGGATGACAGTACATTTTGGCATCTTCGACCTGGTCTAATGATGGAGCCAGGAGCTAGATAGTGAACCTCTTCAGTGACTTCTAGAAAGCCCCATGAGTATGGGCCCATACGAATGGTTTTTACTAGCGTGTTTTATATAGTTTTTTTCAATACGTATATTAATATTAGTAACCGACTTCAACAAGAAGGAGGTTCAATTTTTGGCTGTATGTATTTTTAGTACTACTTTTATACAAGTCTTCAGTTAATCCAAGAGCAATTGTTGTTTCTACTAGTGCTATATGTTCTCGAAGTTTTGTCTTTACTTGTGTTTACACTTCCACAGATAGTCTTTATTACTTCCAAGTTGGATTTTATTAGAATTAGCTTTTATTCTAGAGGCCAGTGTTAAGCGCGGCTATGTTTCGGTTTCGGGTGTGGTGAAGAACTCTCTCTTATCACAGACATTACAACTTAGTCATCAGGCTATCATCTGGGGTCGACCTCAAATTGGGTCATATCTTCATCAAATATATACGTACCATATATATTTAATGAACTGGCCTATGATATGATATATATACGTACAATAATTCAGGCTCTGGGCTGAAGTCAAAAATATTCGATTAGTGTCTGTTGCTGTGTTTTACTGTGAGCCTCATGCATAAGCTCAAAGTCACTCAGCGAGCTATGGAGAGAGGTATAATTGGTATTTCTCTGAGCGACAGAATTAGTAACGACGAAATTCGTAAAAGAACTAAAATTACCAACATACGAGTAGCTCTCAGAATTAGGAAACTGAAGTGGCAATGGACAGGCCACATCCTTCATAGGACAGATAACCGTTGGGGTCCTCGAATGGAGACCACTTCTGGGAAAGAGAATTACAGGTCGCCCTCCGACCAGGTGGACTGGTGACCTCAAGATAACGGTGGGAAACCGCTGGATTCAGAGGGCTCAGGACCGGTCGGAGTGGCGCAAGTTACAGGTGGCCTATGATAGAAACATAGACCATATGCACTGTATGTATGCTTGCTATTTTGGAAAAATAAAAAAATGTTACTTCAAAAACAATAACAAACCCATTTTATAAAATTTATGCTTTAGCTTTAGCGAGTTTAGCTTTATAATTTATTTTATCAAAATTCGTAACACATTTAGTAGAACAAAACGAAATAAGGATCTTTTATTCAAACATACACCGCTCCAAAATTTCCGTCGCAACAAAATTATTTGCACATTTCAAAACTAAAACGCATTAAATCAAACAAACAGGCGTGAGTAATTTATTTTCCAAAAACGAAAATGGTCGAGTGGGCTAAGTAAAACCAGACGCAAATTTCGGGCATAAGTTTATTAATGCAAATTGTATGACACCGATATATGAAGTAAAGAATTTAAAGTAAGTAGAGTAGGCAGGATTTAAATTGCAAATGTATTCGGATCCAAAATGTACCGACATTCAGAACTTAGTCGTGTTGGCTCAAAATAAACTGCGGCATCTTTTGTGGCATTTTTATTTACGATATAAGCAATTATGTATATGATAAAAGTCAAACACGAAAAAGTCTGAAGCTTGAAGGTAGAATACTTTTTAGTTGGACTCCGGCGGCATAACCGCCACGCCTATACCTATCTAATAGCAGTAGTGTTAAGTGCTGCTGTATTCTGGTTTGAAGGGTGTCATAAGAGAGACATACCAACTGAAACGTTCCAACTTAGCCCCCGAGGTTCTAGTTGCGCATCTGTAATCGACCTCAGCCTGCTTGATAATACCTATAATCCTAATTCTAATCCCGAAAATAGAATAATCGTAGGTTTCCATGGGCGGCATAGAAGAATCTATTGTAAAAATACATTTTTTTCTTCTGTACGGACTATGGGTGGTAGAGAGCACTTAGCATCAAGTGAACTTTATACTCGTTAGCATTTTTTTCTAACATTTAAGAATTTTTCCAACGAAATCGTAATAACAACTTATTATCTACATCCTTTAGAAATGCAAAATTGAAATGTGAAGCATCTACGTAACACCCTGTTCACATAACATCAGGGTACAGAGGGGACAGAGGAGCAATTAGTAATGCAAATAGGACACTGATATGTGGGGTTGGCAAAGAAATTCACTTTTAAGTGTATTCGTTTGATTTCACAAAAACCCATTCCATGATCTTTATGACTGAGAGCTTTAGGTCTAAAATTAAATGAATTTCGCGACATCGTGAGATGCAAAAACTGGAGACGATATAGTGGATTTAAATTGCAAATTGGGTTTCAAAGCAGACAGCGGAGGTGCATTAAGAACGTATATCAAATGAATGCAGATTCGGACCCCAAATATAAAAACACCTTAACTTCCGTCATAGAATTTTGCTTTAATTTCCTCATTTTATGTATGTGGGTTTACTTTAAAATTTTAAAAATACTTTACTAGACAGTTCATAATATAAAAAAATGTGTGTGGAAAATTTATTAAAATTTCTTCTACTTGCAAGCAATTTTAAGATATTATTTTTTATCGTCTCACATTATGTAATGTGCATGATATGTATATGCAATGTTTACGTTCATATAATTGTGTGTAATATTAATTATATATTTGTTATTGACTGGCTTATTCTTAATAAGGTTTTCATTATAACAGGTAGTTTCTACTTATTTATAGATAATAACATTGAATTTGTATGCTACTGATATCAGTTCAATCATTAAGTTTCTTTCAATAGCAATCAGCTATTAAACCTATTTGAGCATTTAACTATTTTATTGTCATTGCATTATCTACTTTATCCAGCATACTTAAGTATTACAATTGTTAGAACAAAAGTATTTTTGGAAACAAACATTTGTCAGAACGGAAGGTAATCCGTCTGTCTGGTGGTGCGTCACACGTCCGTAAAGTCGGCAATTCTTCTACTGCTGATTGACAGTGGCTGATAAGCGAAAATCTCCGCTGATGTAAGGGAATTACGTTAGAGAATCGCGTGATTGATGCTGACGACACTAGAGGGGAGATGTTTGATGCTGGTGATAACATTTTGAACGATAAAGGAAATAAGCAAATCAATAGAGTAAAATGTTCACTTGGAAAATTGAAGAGCATTAGGGCATTAAAAATATTAATTCTAATATGATAAAGTTA
>DWNY01000230.1:0-18604 GCA_018250635.1 Telegonus apastus | reverse complement strand
ACGGTTAGGCGGCCGTCTCCCGAAATTTGTTGACTCCAATTTTATTTTTTAATTCTCATTCATTCAAATCATTCCGTTGTTTATGGCCGACATTTTCATTTTTGGAATTCTTCGGACTTGAACCTTTGGCCGTCTGAATGCCGGCGACGCCATGTGAAATTAAAGGTAGTCGTCGTTTTTCACTTGCCCGTTTAAAAGTCCCGAATTCCACCAGCATTTGGCTTTTTTCGCAATGATTGTAATTGTGGGCAATAAATTGTTAATGTCTGACTTATTTTGTACGTATTGTGCCTAAAGGAAAAATGTATAAAGGGCAAGAAGGAAAAATATTACAAAACAAAAATATATTTCGTGCATACCGCATCTAATTTATAAATTGATAATATTATTATTGTAACGTAACACTAGCGTAACCGTTTGCTTTACAAAATAAGCTTTACTTCAGAACACTTAACGTAGGTAACAAACATTAAAACAGCTACGTATTTTAATGTTCCTTAGCAACGCTTACTGAAATCACAGATTTGAACCCGAAGTATTACATGCAAGATACGACTTTAATGTTTCTCAGTAATGACGTTGGAGTAATTAATCCTTTCGTAATGAACCTCTTGGTTTTTTGGCTTCACTGTTTACTGTGTCGTTTCGTTTGTGGCAACACGGGCTTTTTATCGTCAAAATAATAGTTATTTTATGATTACCGTGTGAATTTTTCACTAGTCTTTATAATTAAGCTATAGTTAGTCTATGTGCGTATTGTAACAAATAAGTAGGTACGTATTTTATCTGTATGATGAACTTTTTTACAACCTTTTCGTTGAATTATTCATAGTAGTATAAAATAAAGATTTATTTATTTCCGTATAATATGGTCGAAATATAATAACGTTAATAAATTGCCATAGAATGATGTTGCCTTTACGTTATTTATATCAATAAATCTATATCAAATGATTACTTATGACGAAACCTCAAAAGATGTTTTATTACTTTAATCTTAATTAAATTGATTTTAAGGCCCACTTAATTTTATGGAGACCGTGAAATCTATATCAAAATATCTAAATCAATTTAATGTTATCTGTGAACACTTTTAGCTCTTAAAAAGCTCTTAATCAAATACGCAGATTATAAATCAGTCGCTGGCCGAATACGAAAAGCATTATCATGTGATTTAAGTTTCCTTTTTCAAAACTTAAAGGTGACCGCACACAATATTGACAGTTTATATCGTATGTGTGCGGACCTCAAGTATAGAGTGCAAACAAAGAGGATTTCTCTCGACAATTTGAACTTGGAACGTCATAGGTTCACATAGGTCGCTGAGAACGTCTCACTTGTAGCACAGACGTGAGTATACCAACAAGTATAACCCTCCGAAATCGAGATGACCGGCCAACTACGTAACGTTGACTAACAGTGTTGCTTTGGAATTTAAAGGCATAATAGGCCGAGTCCCGCTCGCCATAGTTACTCGTGTTTACCACGAAACTGTTTAGCATTCTAACCGAATGCACGTGTACTGTCGCCAATAAACTGTCGACCTGGATATTTTTATAGGAGAATATTTCTACACGATCTCCCATTCAGATATCTCATGTTACTTAAGAAAAGATGTAAATGAATCAAAATATTTATTATAATATTTACTAGCATCTGTAAATTACGACTTAGTAGTGTGTCTAGTTCTATTTATCAGCTATTTGGATACCTTAGACAACAAAAAATATCAAGTAAAATGCATTAAACACTTAGAATAATCAGCATTTTTTCATTCGCTATTGAACTTACCTTATATATAAACATTATACGCCTTTATAATATTACTATTATAAACAGACATAACAATATAGACGTTTTGATGTAATATGAATCATCGGTCAATGCTCCGCAATCGGCGATGCTAAAATAGATTGAGATAAACTTAATTAAAACCATCAATAATTGGTATTAAATGCGATCGAAACGCTTATACACGCTACATATTGCTCAGACGGACTTTGCATATATTTAATTTGGATGGTCACTCTAGTCTGTGCTAAGAATATGGAAGAAATGTAGATGGCGCTTAAATATAGGTAAAAGTTGCGTACGATAACGTAACTGAAGGCATAAAACGGGCTTATTTGAATCGTGCTGTGATGATGAGAATTTTTACGTACTAAGTATATAAGTATTTCGCTTTAATTGACGCCAATATAAAAATAGTTCATTTGAATTATAAATGTACTGAAACTTACTGAATGTTTAAATACAGTACTGAAACGGCGTCCAAATCGACACCGCATTCTTCAAACGCGTATTTCGTAGCTTCATATTCCAAGTTCATATCAACGGACCCACATTTTAAAGAAATGCAATTTGAACTCTATTCCGGTGCAGTAACTCCGAAACTTAATATCATTGAGTCGAAACTAAGTGAAAAAAACCTGTTAAGACGTTACCACTGGCGTAGTGTGAAATATGAAATCACGACTTCCACTTGGACCGTGTTTGTGTTCCAAATAAGTATTTTCTCGTGTCGAAACATGAAGTGAACTCAGTGCACTTTTTCTGGTTTAAGTATTTAATACGGTATCGAGTCAACGGTAAAGCTTGGAGCTTTTTCGAAAGGTGTCCCACTGCTGGGCAGGTGTCGTGACCATCTACATAGGCCATAAGCTAAGTATTATTGACAAACACATTTGAAACATGTCCTAGTGAGGCATATAGGATTTACGACATCTGTTAAACCAAGTGTAAGTTAATTTTATGGAGACTATTCTATTACTTTCTTTATCTTTCTTCACTTTATTCTTTAAATTTATATTCAATGGTCTTTAAAATGCTAAACCTGGGATCGTACATCGAATTAATAGCCAAAGTCAATAAGCAATTAACGCGTTAGTGAAAAGGTAACCAAACTGAAAATTCCCATGAAATGTTAAGTGCCAACGTTTACAATTCTCACATTTTTCTTACAACCATTTACCGTAAACAAGCAAACATTTGCTACAAATACAATACAATTTTACAAAACAATAAATGAATATCGTAAACAATGGAACACGTGTCCGAAAATGTAAAGACACGGTCACCTGATTGCAGCTTTGTTCTTAAGTTGTAAACAGCCAGATGGCGTTTCACGATGAACGAAGGCTTATCCCTTTCTCACGCCTTTTGTGCATCCTTTGCCATACTCCTCCACGGTAACCAAGTGCGTTAGTAAAGAGCTCTGAAGTTTTGAAAAATCTTTTTAGAGAAGTGGCAGATATTTTTCCTAACAATCATTGACTTTGCATTAACGTTGCTTTGAATTAAGTTAAAGAATTCAGATTATTATTTACTATTTGCTCATAAGTTCTAAAATCGGATTGGAACCTTGAACCGCGGCGTAGAAAACTAGAACGTATACCACTGAGCAATCACTCCTTTGAGTCCAATTATACAAAACCCCTTTAGTAATTAAACGGAAAACTGATGTGATTTGGAAACCTCTTTCGACACCCCTATAAAACGATTATCAAATAATTCCGTAGCATTCATTCCCCTGGATACCGCCCCAAATCTCCAATAACACAATTTAAGGCTTGAAAAGGATCCCATGTAATTTTAAGGATGTCACAAACGAGAGAGCTTTAATGCTTTGCTATTAAAAAACTAATGAGACTTAAAGCTTAATACTTTATTTTACCTTCGTATTTTGTAAATAAATATATACGCCAAAATAATAACAGTAATTTTGTAGTAACAAACGTACACGGACGTTTCAATTTGATTTATATATAGTGATTTTATCACATGACAACCTACGATTACTTAGTAGGTATGTATAATATAACGTAAGTACGGATTAGGCTGTACATAAATGGAATGTTGGTCGATTAATATTATCGATGTCGGTGTAACGTAAAAATTGGAACACATACTGCACTAAGATCGGACGTCAATTAGTATTTCGTTTATGTCGAGTGGAGTATGTTTCCTTAATTGCCGGCTTGACGGGTTTCATTGTAGAGTCGGATGAACTAGACTTGGCTGGATTGACCAGTGTTAAAAATATAATGTACCGCTATTTCATACTTAGTAAAATCTCATTTTGTTCTTGGAAGTCTTGCATGCTTACAAGTATTGTTTAACGTTAGAAGTGATTTTGTAACTGATTTTGAAATTTAAAAAAAAAACTTTTTTTTTTATATCACTTCGTTAGATTACCTATTTACTCACATGTATTATAGAATATCATCCCTTCGTAAATTCTCCTTAACAGATACGATTATTAAACCTTAAAATGTGTGTCAATTTAACACGTTAATTACATAGAAAATATGTTAAGATGTTGACTAGTTTAATTTATCTCAGCTTATTCTAATTGTAAATACAGTATCGACAGCTCGTTGAGTTTATAAAGGCTACCTGTACACGTACACTTACGTCGTCGCCGCTTTTTATGGGCCGGCCGAGTCACTGCCGTGGGAACCGACATCTACTTACGATCGGCCTCAGCTGCCCGAAATGCGCTCTCCATACTCGATTAACAAATCAATACGCCGTATACTACGACTTACCATATTTGATCGCGCAAACAAATCATAATAATACTCCGACAACCTCCTTCACTCCTTTTACACTCAATACGAGCGGACTCGTGAAAGGAAGCTCCGACGCAAGGCTCAAATTCGTTCAGTCCCCGCGACCTGCTTGGTATTCAGAAACGGGCGATAACACGTCCGCTTGTATTGTCGACGTATTAAACGAGACTTATTATAAATTCGTCAAAACTGCTTCTATCGAAAGCTTTAATTACGCTTATCTGCAACGTTTACAAGCGAAGGAAAAACTTAACAAAAAGCCGTGAGGTTTTTGTTTCATAATGCGCCGTGTGATGTGCGTTGGGAAACCATGGATTTCTACTATTGATTTCTACAATGTTTATTGTTCGCTAGAGATGTACGTATCAGTTCCTATGCAAATAACTCATTGTTAGTTCTCGCTCATGCAAATTATGTTTTCATTCATCAAGCTAATTGACAACGGGGACATCTGTCAGTCGTGAATCACTCCTTAAGAGTTCGTGTGGTGATCTTATGAAGAAATTAAATGGTGACCCTTCATATCCGTCGGGCGCAGCTGCACGAGAGGCGACCCGTGACGTGTGTATTATACCTAATTACACGCCGTCACGGATTCTTAGCCCGTTTTCAAAGTCATACTCTTATGCCCGTCATCGAATTATGACGGTCTCTGATTACCTTATTGATAGTGATTGACCCGTTTCTAATAAAGTTTAGTTACCCACTTCGTCGACGCTTATCGCGGCTTCATTCGAAGATTACGTTTAATCGTAAACAATCGAAAACTTTGGGGCGATTAGTTGACCAAACAAATAGGCATGGGGCATTCGAGGTGGGATTAAACCCGTTCCATTTACGAATTCTATAAAAAGGGTAAAATAGTCCATCAGATAATCGTTTACATCGACGACGGGGCATCAAAAAAAAATGAAACGAAAACTCGACGATGTAATCTTTCTAAAATTATTTTAGTGTAACTGTTCGAGCATTTAATTGGAGAGATTTTCTGATCGATAAATGAACAAACACGAACGTGAGTGAAGGTTACGGTGGTTCAGTCGAGAACACTGCCTTTGAACTCCGGTGAACAGAAATTGTTCGGCATTCATGAGTCGCCTACCTCATCTGATCGTATACGGTTGAAGGTTATTTTATGAAACGAACGCTTTATTTACAACGGTTTACTCGTGGATGGCTTAAAATAATCTTGAGTGATTATTTAGATAAATAATACAAACGCTTTTAAGTATTGCGTTGCTTTTAAGTATTTCGCGGCAAAAAACGGCGTAGATAACGATTACATTCGGATGATTCAATAGCGAAGTAAGTTTATTACTTATCGTATTCGTGTAGCGGCGGATCGTCCGATGCAGCTATGCTGTTTTATGGTGGACGGAACCGGTTCCGAGCGGTGGGAGAAATTTCATAAAGCATCTAGCGACCGGCAACATTTTCGCATGGGCCGAGTTCAGGAGACAGTCATAAAACCCATTGATAAACTGGACGGGCGCCTGTGAGCTGTTGACTCGCCTTATCGTCGATAATCGATTTCGACTGCCGTTTCGCCTCCTTATGTAAACATCGACAAATGTCAATATCTCTATCTGATACGCACCCGTTTTTTCTTCGCTTAAGTCCACGGAAACATCACACGAATCCATGTTGGGAGAGTTAAGTATGCTACCCATCGCCTTATTGCGCATAGTATTTTTAGCCCGTATTAAAACAATTCAGCCATCTGCTCCCGGGTTCACCTGTCTATCATGTTGTTAATTTACACTCATCCGCCATTCCGAGCAACGTCGTAAACTAAAGGAAATATTTGAAATGCTCGGCGCCGCGCCCATTTTTAAAGGTCTCTGCTCAAGATGGTATATCTTGGATTATCTTATTGTACAGAACATACTCGAATGCGTTTTAAAATTCCACAAAGCGGCTGGATTGCTATTATTGTGCATTAAAAAAATTCCTACTTATTTGTATACGTATAACGATGTATGCAGTAATTGCGAGCAATGTTTAATGTGTTCCTTTTAATTTTTCAGGGTACCTTCTCGCTGATAGTGGAAGCGTGGCACGACACAAACGAGACGTCGAGATCTGACGGTGAGTTGCAGTCCAATGCGATTATGATAAAGGGGTCATGAAGTATCCAAAATTTGTAAAATTCACCTCACGTCCGTCACGACTCGCTCACATCCAGGTTTCACTGTAATTCTGGGTGTTTATCGTGCATTTAACGGACAGTATGTATATTTGAATGCTTATATTATCATATCGTGGAAGACAAAAATGTTCCCATGGAGTGTACGATTGGCGTTCGAAGCACGCGGCACGCGCGTGAGCCGCTTCGCAATGCACGCCGTATTCTAATAAACTCAGCCTTCTGTAGGACGAAAATTTAGTAGAAATGTTCTAATATATTCCGGTGGCCGTTGACCGATACCTAGTCGAAAAAACATTAAGTTCTCATCGGTTATTCGATTACGCACGCACGAACCCAGTTTCGTGTTTTTGAGGTACAACCAAATTAAATATGCCATATGCACAAATAATTTTAGATTACAATCATTTAGAGCAATCGATTTGATAGAATCGATATTAAGTTCGGCTCGTTTCGTTTGACGATATCACGCGGGGCCTAAACGTCCAATAAAGAATCGACAGGTTTACGGTGTACATGCGACATGGCGTGACCGAAAAAACGATTCCGAATGAATTGTAACCCGCAGCCCGCCGTAAATACATCATCATGATAATTCTCTGCGTGCATCCAAAATCATAACCGCCTGACGTTTAACCGAAACGTAAATCTACGAAATAGCAAACGCCCCATCGGAATTTTAGACATAACTTAGTTTTAGCGAACGCGAAATCTGACTGGATCTGCCCACTTCTTAATTAGATTCTCATCCCGCTGCACTCTGACCGACATAATTACTACTCCTGACCGAGTAACAAAAACGACGGTGATTTACTCGAGAGATTTGGAGATACGGAGGTGTGTTACGGGCCGGTTTACCGAAAATCATTAGCGTTCAGAGTGGATAGCTTAAGAGGACGGGTATATTTTTAATACGGCGCGGGAGCGATGGGCGGCGCCGACGCACTACCGAGAAATGTTACCAACAGAAATCTAATCAAGCATAATAACAGGTTACACGCACGCCGTTTGTGTTCACTCAGTATCGACTCACTGGCTAATGCTTAATTAAATCACATTTGGTTTTTTATCTAATACCGAAACGCAGCTGAATGCAGCCGGTTACTATTAAGCGGATTTCGAAAACCGAAACTTGCGACTAAAATTCCTTTCATCCGCGCAGAAGACGTTACGTTTTCAATAGCGACACACGTCTAAAGAATCCAATATATCATAGATAAACGCGATTGTAAAGAAAGCTTCTGAGCATAAAGAGATTCTCCTAAACAAATAGCCGTGCGACAATGGGATGGATGGCTTGCAATTTTGATATGACCGCTTCTTTCTTCAACGAAATCTTTTGTGTGCGCCCGAGGCGGTGCACCTGGATCGCGCTAACGGATCGACGCATTGTTTACTCGATGCTAAAAAACTTAGCTCCGAGGAAGTTAATTTTTAGTTTACACTTCGTCCATCGTCATCGTAGGGCTTGAACTTTATAAAAAATCACGGAAGACGGTGCGGAAGGCTCAATTTATGATGTAACAGACGCTGGATAGCTCAGGAAGCGTCGTCGACAGATGCTAAGCACATGCCACCGGATAATAGGTGGGCACGCTCGGTGTCTCGTCCCGTAAGTTTTGTTTACTCTCTCGCCCGCTCCGTTTACGATTATTGCACTGTCTCGATTTACACCTCCATATAGGCGAAACGAGAATAGGACCGTGTGAAAAGACAGCATTGATAACAGATTCGTGGAGGCAATTACGCGTCTGGACCGCGCGAGTCGCCTTGGGCGGCGCTACCGCTCGCCGCACGTTATGTGCTGATGCATTATCGTTACAGTTATGTTGTGACGGACCCTTATCTCGTTATCCGCTTGTGCATTAGCCAATTCATTACGCGCGACCACTGCCCGATCCCCCGGTACGCGGCTCTCAGCTTAGCGTTAATTGCCTTTCGCAAAATTTAAGCCGCTAACGAATTTATTGCGCAATCCTCCGTGTACATTAATTCGTTGCGCGAACCGAATATACCTGTTTCGTTGAAAACAATAGCGAATTAAAAGTGCGTAGCCGTCGACGTGCGAAATACGTCTCAAGTTAATCGTTTTCCCGTCTTCGAGAAATGTTTCTCTCGAGAAATTTGTCTCTCGAGTTACGACTCCAACGTAGCGTTGAAAAACGAATTGGGCGATTGTTTATCTTGTGTAAGGCGTGACGCCGAACGTGCCTCTCAAATTGAAATACACGTCGAGCATTAGAAGTGGACAGTTTTATAAACAAAGGAGAACGTAGTTTGTGTGCTCAGCCCATTGATGAAATGCCGTTTCCCACAGCGCCGGCGGCTTCGGAGTTTTGTTTGACAAATCCCAGAACAATAAATAAACTTATTAATGGTTCGATATGAAGGTTAATGTGAAGTATTAATTTCGACTTCATTGCTCGCGGACGCTTTACAATTAGGCCGTCCACGATCAAGTTGGAGTGGCTAGACGTTGTCAATCTAGCTACATAATGAATGAGAGCTACATCCGGCGGCCTTATTGATCGATCGATCGATCATGAGCGGAAGCTGGATTGCGTGAATCTCATCCCTGTTCCGAAAATCGCGTTCATAACATCCCAAATCGACTCCGTCCGCCTCCGATATCGGCCGGGTCGAATTATCTGTTATTTCGCTTTCTTTTGTTTTTATCGTTTGGATCTCTTCTTTATTTGTAGTGACCTCTGCATCCATAATTACATGCTATCTGGCTTACCGGCGCGGCACGTACGGACTCGCCTCGTCCTTCTTAAAAGTGTTATTTATTTGTGATTCGATACTACATTAATAGACGATCCGGTACACACCTTCATTTAATATTGTTACGATGATTCGGTATAATGAGTGTAATTTCGTGGTACACGGACGCTCCGGTAACGTTTTGATGATTCGGTATACGTATGTAGAATACAAAAAGCGAAGCAATTTTCCTACAAATTGCTTAGACCAAAACCTAGTTATAGGGTTACTGCGATTTTAAATGAAAAGAACTTTTGCGGAGTTTTTGGAGACAAAAAATGCAGGGGTCGGCGAAATTGTCGATTGTTTTATTTTAGCACTTCTTATGAACGTGAGTGATAGTTCGGCTCGCTTTGTGGTGGTCATATTTCACGCGGCGGGCAGCCCTAGCACCTGAGTGCACGGTTGCCATAATTCTCCGCGCACATTCGAGCTAAATTGCAACCCGCTCTCGGTTCCCACACATCATTTTTCTAATTCCCTCCGAACTCTGCACTTCGCTTTAATAACATTTCTCTGAAACTGAACCTAGTGTATTAATGCTGTAATATCGTATCGTATTACTAAAATGCCACGATTTTTTGTTCTATATTTAATGTTGTTTTTAACGTTCAATTTCCCTTAATGCAAAACTTAACGCCGCATACCGGAATGGTTAAAAAGGTCTCGGTTTTTGTAGCGTTCAAATCCGCTTCTGCGATTCTCACAACAGTGCAACATGTAACACTATGCAACAATGTCGATGTATCCCAACAAAGAAATCGTGCCAACACACTGAGCCGCACCTAGGCGTTATCTGAAAACTACAATTTTCGATTTCCATCGGCACAGAACGCGGAATGTATCGATGTTTAATATATTATTTTCGTTGGCCGACTAAGTTAGGTACGTACGCGTTTTATCATTTAGATTTATTGCACAGATACGATCGGTCGGTGTAAGCTTACCCGTTGAATTGTGTGCACTATGCGGTATTCCGGCTTCGGGCTCATCGTGTTCGTCAGGATAAAACGAGAACCTATTTCGGACCATCAATAAATCGTCTATTTACATGAAGCCATTTACATTCCGCTTATGTGAATCGCCGATATTATTAAACTTCAATCTTACTTCACTTCAACAATAGCTCAGCATTAACCCGCCGTAAACAAAGGAGCCGAAACTCAGATGAGAGATAACTCGCATCTCATTACCCGATATCCTTTATCGCTGACACCCGAAGAACAATCGTATCGGAATACCATACGCCACGAAATTAGTCTGGATCGATCGTTTTTATGTACCTTTTAATTTTGTTTCGCGTCTGGTTTAATTTTATCTGCTGTCGGGATTGCCGGCTTAGGAATGTAACGTCGGGGCAAAAAGAAAAAAGAGGCATACACGGAGAGAAATAAATAAGGGATCTGGTCGCCGGTGAGGTTTCCCAGCGTGCCTCCGTCCACCATTACATCGCCTTGATGAATGGAGTGCTGGTTTTTATACGTTTTCAGCTTTACGCGTTTCAATGCTTCCTTAGTTCTTGTTTGTTGAGCTAGCTAGTTAAAAATCTTAATCAATCACCCAACGGGCGCCAACGGACCAACAGTGAATCACGTTTTGAACAATGAAATCTCACGTTTGAATGCGGGCGTCAAACGCCGACGGTAACAGGTCAATTTACTCAGTCCTTTCCCACGCTGATAAACAGATACGCTTTTACCTAATCAAATTAAATTGTGTTTTATCCTTTCTAGATTACGTTCTCGTTAACTATCCATTTTATTTTGTATCGTAACTATTTTCTTGTTACGTATTTTGATAAATGTGTACGGTTGTCTCCGATATGATAATAGCATTCATTGGTAAATAATAACGGTATAAGATTATTTATTTCTCAAAAGATAATAAACTCTAATAACGTAGATTGTACGTATTACATTCATACAATACTTTTAATATGTACCAAACACACTAATTGTTAGTGTAATGAAATAGGTATGTAAATAAATGTAATATAGCCCTGAAAACTAAGTTGGATCTCCATAGTATTCTTCTTCAGTAAACCACTTACTAAGGAATTCTTCAACTTTCTCCAGTATTTAATAGAATCCTTCTTTCCAGACACGTTAATCGCGCGTATGACGAAGCAGAGCATAGCTGACGTTGGAGGTCCATGGGTGGAGGAAGAGCAACGCTGGGGGGGTCCAGGGGGCGCGCACCTCCGTCTCTCGTACCGGGTCACGTGCGCCGCGCACTACTACGGACCTGGGTGCGAGGTGCTGTGCAGGCCGAGGGATGACGCCTTCGGACACTACACCTGCTCCGCTACTGGGGAAATTGTCTGCAAGCACGGATGGACTGGAGACTATTGCTCAAAACGTAAGTTTTTTTAACACTATTTAGTAAGTAAGTCTAAGAATGGGTGAGATGTCAATTAGTATGTATTAATTAAAAAAAATTGTATTATTTTAAATCTCTTTATGCTAAAGTCAGTTACAAAATTTTCAATTTTTATGTTATTCAGTGTCAAATGTACAAAGATTAACCAGTTACGAAACTAGCTAAGTAGTTAACAAATGTCTTACTCTTTAAGCGTATATGTAAATGCACCCAAACATTTTTGTTACAAAGTTCACTACACGTTCAAAAATTCGCGTAACTTCCTGGGCTTTTTAATAGTCCATTAAATTCCCCCTTCCTCATTAAACTCAGATGTGACCAATTTTGGACTGACATCCTCTCTGGCAATTTAACCTGACCTTTATGTGGTCCTGGTCACGCGTCCAACTGACTCATCTAGGTCAAGGATCCTGGGAAAAGTATCAGAATCCAGATCAAATCTAGGAATTGTATAGAAAAATCTTCAGATCCTTTTATACTGTAACATCGCTTATAAATTGCGTTTGTAGTTAGTCTAGACATTTTTGCAAAATTTAACCTAGGTATAAAATACATTTAGAATATATACGTAGGTATAGTTATAAACTTGTCTAGGTAAATATCCACGTAAATTTAAATGACAGACTCATAAAACGAATGCGTCAACGAAGCAAGTTGGATAAATTGTAATTTTTCGACACGATCCGCGAATGGTAATGACCTGAATTAAAATATCTAAGCATTCTAGCGTCACTCGTAGTCCCGAAATTGTATTCGTATTGTTTCATAAAAAAAAACTTATTGAACATAAAATTAAATTAAAGATTACCCACTAGCTGTTGACCGAATAACATCTCTTAAGATTTTTTCTTCCTTTTTTTCACAAGAACAATTTGAACTATGGAATGTTTATTAGTTATTGTTCCACCAAAAATGAGTTTCCACGTCATTATAATTAATTCTTATCATTACCGCGGGTTCAGTAACTGGCACGTAAGCAACATTTTAATTTGTAGATCCATATCTATCCGCCGTTAAAGTTTATAATGCAGAGCAATAAACTATATAGACGAAATTCAAACTTGTCCAAAGGGCATAGCGGTATTAGCTTACATAGTTGCACTAAAAGAAAATTACTAATGAATTATGCATTAAAGTATTATTAATTCATCTGAACTGCCCTTTAAAGAAATGCGGAGCAAAGAAGCGATCGTTCTTTGAATATGGTCATTGAATTTAAAATCGCTTCATACGTATAATTTCCGTTGAACATAGGGGTATGATTCTGGCTCTTTCTCTCCTCTCAGTTCTTGTATATGGGCATCTCTTTCAAAACCTGAGCACACAGTGGTGGATGAATGAGTGACAAAACAATATTCGTTCGGCGCGTCACATAGTTTACTGCGAGCGTGTGACCGCGGCCGGTGTGGTCTGTTTGCCTTCGCCGCTGGTTTGTAAACAAAAGCAGCGGAGATGGCCGTCGTCATTAGCGACATTCATCAATGTCCGCTCACTTTTACGACAATTATGCAGTAATTAATTTAATATCCAAATACTGATAAGGTATAAAACTCAAAGCAAAGAGATAAGACCCGCGTTAGATACTTTCACCAACGTGTATCAACTGATTTGCAATTTTAATTCGCGTCGATAAAAAGCGTCTAAACGTTTCAAACGTCATTACGTGTTTCTGACGTATGTTAAACACATCGCGTCTCGTATTGTAAAACAAAGCGGTGCGTCTCAAGATGCATTGTGGCCGGATGTCGCGTCGCAATCTCTGCAGCCCCACCTGCCGCGGCGTTCCCACACTCCGGCGCCGCAAAAAAACGCGAACGACAGAGACGCACGATCTCGCGCCGCGTAGAGCTCTCTCGCTCGCACGCCAGGGCTGCGCGGACCTCTCTAGTGCCTCCACGCGACGGGATAACCACGAAATCACAATTTTCTGGTAAAAGTAAACAGTTGCGGTGGCGTTAATGACGACTATTCGTGATCGGGCAGATTTTCTCCGACATTCCCAAAGTGTGTTTTCAATTTCGGAGACATTATTTACTAGGTTACAGTTAATGAGCACGTCTATGCCCTGCCAACCCTATCCCTCGAGTTGTATTGGCGATTACGAAAATGTAAAAGCGAGAGAAGCAGCCATAATGAAATGAAAACAACACTACGTTCGCACACACACTGACGCGCGGGCCGCAACACAAGCGCAGCGAACCGGGTCAAAAACACCTTTAAACGAGAACCGAACACCAATCGAAATAAACTTTGTACTTGACCGTGTCATGAGACTTGCCTCACATCTGCCGAACGGTATCTGGCCTTCTGGGAAAGCTTAACGATCCCGAAAACTTATTTGCATGTCCCGACAACATTATCTCCAGCATCCAGCTCTCATTCTTAATGATAGGGTAAACATCGCGAGAGAACCCCTTCACGGCCGCTCAATTTCGCCTAATTGTCGACGAGAGTGGAGTTCTCACGAATATTACCTTCTGTATTGAATCGCGAATCCCACGCGCACCTAATTTCCGCCTCGAATAGAAGCAGATGTGGGATGGATGTTAATATTTGCCGATTCCCGACCACGTGCATCATCCGGGAAGGTCGCTTTTTGTCACTACCAGCTCAAAATCCGAAGCTTCCATGGTCGCAATGCGGTATTAGCCTCGATAGACAATAGCAATCGATATTCTTCATGTCCATTGATAATAAATTAATAGCTCTACGGGGGAGCGCCGATACATCCACCCCGCGGCTCTTTGGGCCCACTCGCGGCCTAATATTAGTTCTGGAGTGTAATTTTTACGACTCCTGTTTTACCTACCGTTCGAGGGCCATGATAAGATACGTCGAGAGTGAGTGCACTGAAGTGGATAGTGCTACGAGCAACGCTCGGTACTCGAAAGTCGTTCTTTGATCTTCCTTTGTCGAACCGACGAGTGGCCTTAGATTCCTTTCGATTCAATATGTATCCTATAAAGTTTTATTATTTAATCGTAATTGCCGCACGGAGGTCATGAGAATGGATCGTTTCGAACGTTTTATATTTCATGGGCGAAAGTGTGAACTGTTCGTGAAAGCGGATTATGTTTTTTTCAATTTCATCTAACAATCTCCGTATCAAACGAATGCATATTAAGCCCCCAATTTAGTTGAGCGGATCATAAGTGGATTTGCGAACTCCAAATGTTTCGGGAGGTTTGCTAGATTTTAAAGTATTACTGTCTAGGCAAAGCTCATCCTTTATTATATCAGCCGTCCTAAGCTCAGCGAATCTAGAGATATAGCAACGAAGCGGCTTCCGTGTTTAATTTAGAACGCGAGCGCCCGACTTATATTTGCATTTGGATAGGGAATTATGAGCAAAATGGCGTCTAAGTATTTTTCTAGCGAGTTAGGGGACTAGTAACGGTCGAGTGACGGTTAGACTCCCCGCGCTATCTGCCCCCTTTGTATTCGCTCCGATAACTTGCCCATGCGCACCCGACCGATACGACGCCGCGCCGCACTTCTCATTTCAAAACACTATTTTTTTTCACTCAACCGACATACATTACTGCACTGGCTTTTGTTATTTACACCTTCCTCCACATTCACACAGCAATGCACGCGTACACACTCGAACTCACCGCCGTATCCCTTTACGTGGTCACGCCACAACAGGGTAAGGTTTGCCGTACAGAACGTAAATCACAAAGTTAACGATGCTCACATATTACGTACGAAACACGAGTCTATGTAAAGTTTCAACTTTTTATATAAATTACGTTACCGTTTCTAATGGGCGTAGCGTATCAAATGAGTATAGTTAGGTAAACCGAGTGAGCCAATATTAAAAGTATTAATCGAACGTAGCAAACGTATGGAGGATGTTGTTATAGTTGCGAGCGAAGATAAATAGCCGGAGCGCGTGACCTCGCCCCCGGTCGGGACGCTAACGAACCTCTCTCTTTGTTGCGCCGTGTCCTTTGCAGCGAGCCTGCCAAGACTCCTAAGTAAACGCAAATCTGAACATAGCGGGAAAATTGATCAGGCGTTCTCGTTGAAAAATAAACACTAGCTTTCCATTGTACGTCCTTTGTGTTCGTATTGCGCTAACGAACCCATTCCTTTTGTTACAGCGAGATGCCTGCCAGGCTGCGACGCGGAGCACGGCCACTGCCTCAAGCCCGACCAATGCATGTGAGTATCCACTTCGCACCATTGTGCTAAACGCTCGACGTTACCTCCCTCCGTGCCTCACTAAATCATTCATCCTCCTCATTGTTCCCGACACGAAGAAAGACACGCTTTTTAGCCGCTCGTTATCACGTCGTATTCATACTGACCGGTGTTTTGTTAATTTCAGATGTCATTCGGGCTGGGTGGGCGAGCTCTGTGACCAGTGCGAGCGGCATCCGGGCTGCGTCCACGGTACCTGCTCCAAGCCCTGGGACTGCATCTGCGAGGAGGGCTGGGGCGGTCTATTTTGCAATCAAGACCTCAACTATTGCACCAACCATCGCCCCTGCAGAAACGGCGGGACGTGCCACAACACCGGCCAAGGCAGCTACACCTGCGTGTGCCCGCAAGAGTACACGGGCCTGAATTGCGAAAAATCACTACATTCCTGCGCCGTCCGATCTTGTCTCAACGGCGGCGCTTGCGTTCCGGACGAAGGTGGCGAACTCTCCTGCGCCTGTCCGTCGGGATACGAAGGAGCACGATGTGAAACGAGAAGACTGACCTGCGCCGACCAGCCGTGTAAGAACGGTGGTACTTGCGAACCGCGACCCTCCGGCTACGTGTGCGTCTGCCCTCCTGGTTACGCCGGAGTTGACTGTGGCGTCGAAGCCGATCCGTGCGCCGCTAATCCATGCAGAAACGGAGCGACTTGCACGAGGGCTGGAGATGGTTTCCGATGCGCATGCAAACAAGGTTTCAGGGGCAACCGATGCGAAATCGATATCGACGACTGTGCGGGGATCGTCTGCGAACACGGAGGGACCTGCGTCGACCTGGTGAACGGCCAACGGTGCCAATGCGCGCCTGGTTTCCTCGGCCCCCGCTGCGAGACGAGAGTGGATCTATGCCTCGCGAAACCGTGCGCGAACGGAGGCGAGTGTCTCGTTCTGGACAACGACTACGAGTGCCGATGCCGCTCCGGATTCGCGGGCAAGGACTGCAGCGTGGACGTGGACGAGTGCGCCGCCGGCACGCACCACTGCTCGCAGCTCTGCACCAACCTCAACGCCAGCTTCAGCTGCAGCTGCCGCGAGGGATTCAGGTACCGCGCGAGCACTACACTTTTACCCGACTAAGTCAGAAGGAGAGTAATGTTTTTCGAGCGTATGTATAAATTTTATCTCTTTGGTACGCCCTGCAACCTAAACGGCTTGATGGATTTCACCATATGAGGTGTCGTTAGAATAGTCTCAGTTGTCATAGAAGTATAGGCTTTATAATTTAAAAATAACCTACGAACGGAGAAAAAAAGGGGGGATGGGACAAAATTTTTGTATCATAATAATATGGTTATCAAAGTCAATTAATTTTAAGCAGTCGGGTTTTTGTTTTTAAGATATTCTCTAGTCGATCTCATTTCTATTAATGAAAGTAATTTGATTGCCATGCATACTTTCTTGTAAAACGGTTGTTTTAGTTAAACTGAATTTTTATCTCACATGTCGCTTTTTATATAAAAATTAGAATAGTCTTAACTTTTATTGTACTTAACTCATAAAGCAATCATGTTAATTACTTTTTATATAAACGTTACGATGAAACAATAATAGGTTTATCTAAACTCATATTTGTTTATATTACAGATTGGCGGACAATTTGTCAGGTGTATGCAAAGCACTGGAAGGCGATGTAGTACTAATGTTTGCTAATGGCCCAGAGATACACGCATTTGCACAAGAAAAGAACGAGGAGTTCGATATGATCACATCGGAGAAGAGAATCGAAGCCATGGACTACGATCCGAAGCAGGAGATGATCTTCTGGGCTGACAGCTACGACAAGACCATCAAGCGATCATACATGATCAACGCCCTGGACGGACAGGTCAAGAGCGGATACGCTCAAGACTTAAACATGAAAGGAAACGCGAAACCAACGGCGATCGCTGTCGATTACATCGGAGACAACCTGTACTGGACTGAAGTAGACAGAACAGGGTCGAAGCCGAGAGGTCGCGTCATGGTGGCGAGGACCGACGGCAGATACAGACGAGCGCTAGTTTCTGCTGGAATCGAAAGTCCAACTTCTCTAGTGTTGGACCCACAGATGGGCAAAATGTTCTGGACTGACGCAGGTTCCGCACCAAAGATTGAAACGGCTTGGATGGATGGTTCCAAGCGAAGGCCAATTATTACTGAGAACATTCGACATCCGACAGGATTAGCTATCGATCATGCGATGGACCACTCGATCTATTGGGCCGATACGAAGTTGAACACGATAGAGATGATGCGTCACGACGGATCTAACAGGAAGGTGATTCTGAAGGGCGATATTCTGAAGCATCCGTTATCCTTGGATGTGTTCGAATCATCACTGTACTGGGTGACGCGGGACACCGGCGAGCTGATCAAACAGGACAAGTTCGGACGAGGAGTGCCATTCGTTATATCGAAGGATCTAGTCAATCCGTCCGCCGTGAAAGGTGAGTAGTGTTTACATAAGTAGTAGTTAAAAATAAATTCGATTCTAATATGGAAGTTTAGAAATTTTATTAAATGGGATTAAAATTGCCGTGAAATAAATATAATGTACA
>DWNY01000229.1:0-18606 GCA_018250635.1 Telegonus apastus | reverse complement strand
CGCCCAGCGCGCACAGGCTGCGCGCGCAACGCGTCAGCGGCCGCACTAGTCTAAGAGGTAGTGAACCTTTCCACTGACCCGTTTCCCACAGCTAGATTTTTTTTTGAGTTATGATTTGTTAACGATTCCGAAAGCTTCTTTCTGACACGCTTCTCGCGGTTGCGTCATACCGTAATTTTTTGAAAATGTAATAAAATGTTTTGTACAAATGTTTGTAAAATATTTCATATTATTTGTTTATTATATTTTGTTTAACATTTCAAATGAAATATTTCTTCAAATTTTCAAATGTAAAAAATATTTTTTACTTTATCATTTTCAAAAAATTAAGGGATGATGACGCAACTGCGAGAAATCTGCCAGGATGGAACTTCCGGAATTATCCGATAATAAATGATCACTTACAAAATATAGCTCTGTGGGAAACAGGTTAGCTAAAAGGTTCAGTAGCTCTTCTACTATATGAAGTAACCAAAACTATCGGCTATTCCAAATGAAAATTTTATCGGAAACCGTAACCGAATAAGATTAAAAATAAAATCCCGATAGGGGTGGAGTTTAAGTATAATACAAAATTACTGGTTCTCACCCGGCAGTGCCAACACAGTAACTAATAAATGAACCATAGCTTTGTTGCACTTTACTATTCCTTAAAAATCATCTATCCGTAACCGAAACTATCGGATAGTCCCAAAATAATTTTATAACCGTAACCGTCTCTTAATAATTAATAATAATATTTTCCTTGTAACATTATCCATATACAGATCTGAAATTTCATATTCATAACATCCCCACTTTGTATAAATACTACCCCCTAGCTGTAGCCAATTTTGTTTATTTAGCGAGTTTGTCGCTAGAAATAACCACTTTTCACATGGTATTAGGGACCAAATAAACTTTTGGAGTAGGTACAAATATTTCCTTTATTTAGTGACAAAAAGCGGTTGAAAGACAAGATTTACTACTACTATTTACACTACGGTATATTAACGTACGTTATTCGGTGTAAGAAAAGTTACTTATGACTTTAAATCGTAATAAATTTTGATAGAGTAGATCTATGTTGATAAAATAAAGCCTAAATGTTAAGTTAAGATTCGTACTATGAACATATCTGCATTTCCATGAATTCATTCATGATGTTTTGGCGGTAAGTAATTTTAAACACACCGACAGCGAGCGCGAGTTACATTCTTATTATATATACAGATACAGATTTAGTGAAGAACATTACAAGCCCCTCTTTTAATAGTAACTTACCTTCGCCTCTCCTTCTTGCCGAGCTGGTTGATCAGCCAACGCGAGTCGCGGCGCTCGCAGACGATGCTGCGGTACATGCTGGACACGAGCAGCGTGTTCTGGTAGTAGCTCATCTGGACTATCTCGTGCTCCTCGTTCACTATCTCCATGGATTTGCACAGGTGCTGGAATCCGTCGAGGCGAGACGAGTGTTAATCAATGAGAATAAAATACTTTGTATACGGGGAATCCCCGTTAGTGAAGGAAATTTGCAAAAATGATTGAAAACAAAAACATTTTTTTTCCATGAATTCAGTATTGAGCTTATATAACTGGCCGCGCACGATGCTAGAGTTTCAAAGTCTCAATACAAAATACAAGCACACACACAAACATAGATATGTTTGTGTGTGTGTGCTTGAACAGAAAGAAACAGAGTGAAATATAACATATAAGAAAACAGTAAAATCAATCTATGTCAATTCTTTGATCTGAGTGTAACTAAAAATACTATAAAACAAAGAAAATGCTACATAGAAGGAACTGCCACCATATTCTCTAAGAAGGGAGCGCATAACGTGCGATAATAATAATCAAACCTAAGTGCCTAATGTATAGCAGGCTCTTAATACAGGTAAATCTTTAAGAATCTTAATCAAAAATAGAAATCACGAAGAAATCACATCCGAATGTTATAAAGGATAATTATAAATTAAAATCTGTGTCATTGATACAGTTTTATTGTTTACGAGTTTTATTTAACTGACCGTATCGTATCGCAACATTAAGCGTTAAATAACAACGGAAAAAAATGATAAGCAGCGCGGCCATTACACTTTGATAAGACAAATATATAATAAGTTTGATAGAGGACCAATTTCCCTAATTATTGTATATTTACCTAGTTACATTCATAATTAAAGGTATAGATAGACCAAAAGCATCCTACTAAAAGTATGCTCGATTATTATAATCTAAATATATATAAACATACATAGTTTATTCCCCGCGGTTTCTCCCGCGCTAATGTAATAAACAGTCATACATAAATATATGCCTAATAGCAACTGACATTAACGCCCGCGACGGCGGCCGCATGCGCGTGAAGCTCACGCTAGTGCTTTTTTAAAATTAAAGTAGCCTAGTTACGCCTTAGACCTGCAGCTATCTTCCAGTGAAAGTCCCGTCTAAATCGGTCCAGCAGTTTAGAAGATTACTTCAGCCAAACAGACAGACGAAAATATATTTGTATTTTTGTTGTAGGTACCGTGTATACTTTCATATGCATTTAGTAAAAAGTTGTTATATTGATATTACAAACAGACACTTCAACGTACTTTTTGTATGTATATGTATATATAGATGATTATCATAATACTCTTGCGCTGCACACATGCTTACTAAGTGGCGATTTTATTGTTCAATAGCATGCTATTGTGCTCGCAAAAAGCATGTCTATCAGCCCTTAATAGCCAGAACGGTGACAACGCTTATAACCATAAAGTTTAATTTTACAAAATGTTATGTATAAAAGTTCCCCAATGTATCCCAAAGAACTAACCATACATCTATAAATACCTACATTCGAATTACATTACTTCTGTCTCGTTTCTATTAATCTGGTAAAATAATTAAAGTTTAAATCCTCACCAATATCCATAAGACTCTATTTAGTACTCGATGATCGCCGCGGTTTCACCCGCGTTAAAGAAGTACAAAGGCATACATTAATATTTGCCTAATAGCAACTGACATTAACGCCCGCGACGGCAGGACGTATGCGTGTGGAGCGCGCACTAGATCTTTTTCAAAAATTAAAGTAGCCTAAGTTACGCCTTAGCCCTTCAGCTGTCTTCTAGTGAAAGTACCATCAAAATCGGTCCAGCCGTTTAGAAGATTACTTCAGCCAAACAGACAGACAATTTTTTTACTGTATTTTTGTTATAGTTAACGCTTATACTTTCATATGTATTTAGTAAAGGTTGTTATTTTTAATATTACAAAGAACTTAATTTTTATTTATTTGTATAGATAATGTAGGTGAAGACATAACACATTGCTACTCCTGAAAACTAATACGACACGTCTCGGGAAAGTACAACTGCATTCATAAAAGAACATAGCTATAAACTAGAACGCCGACAACCCCTTAAAAATCAGCTCCAATAAATACAAAAGTACAACCAACTCACCATGTAGAAGTCTATCTCAGTCATGATGATGACTCCGTTCTTGTCTCCGGAGAACAGTCGCATGCCGTTCTTCGACCACTCTATCGCCGTTATCTTGCTTTTGTGCAGGTCGCCTATTGTGTACCTGTACAAAAAACATTTACTGTGCATTAATTTGTATATTAATGTATTATTTTGTCGTCCCCTGTTTAGGAACACAATTGAAATTCTAGGACCGTACCCACCAAATCCACTTATGGTAATTAAATATATATCAATAAATTATGTTTGTATTACAAAATAATCCATCGCAGATAGGATGTTGACCACATCAGATCAGAAGCCAGCCACAGACCTGAAGACTTTCCTTGTATTTTTTTTTATCAAAACAAAATTATTCCTTAAGCATATCCTTCATATCAAAACTCGACAGCGCCTATCATAGTTGCAAGGCAGAGAACGGTGAGACTGTGGTGTCACAGAGCCGAACTGCGAACGGCTTTACCAACATCTAATTTAAGTCACGAAGTAAGAGAATACCTATATATTCTATACAAATGAATAAAATTGAAGTGTCTGGTTGTAATATCAAAATAAAAACTTTTTACTTAATGCATATGAAAGTATACACGGTACCTATTACAAAAATACAATATTTAAAAAATTGTCTGTCTGTCTGTTTGCTTGTAGTAATCTTAATCTATCTATCTAATCTAAACGGCTAATTTTGAGGGAACTTTCATTAAAAGATAACTGAAGGTCTAAGACGTAACTTAGGCTACTTTATTTTTTGGAAAAAGGATTAGCGCACGCCCCAAGGGTTTCTGGCTGCCGTCACGAGCGTTAATTCAGCTGCGGGCAGATTATGATGTATGCCTTTTTACTTCAATAACGCGGGTGAAACGGGGATCAGTTAGTTCCGTCATAAAAGAAAGCATTATTAACTCCACAGAAATGCTTCAAGCGCGAAGAGTAATCGTAACAACATACCATTGTTATATTCGTGAATTGGTCTTACAGCCCATACTCATAGAAATAAAAACGTCGTAAGAGCCGAGCCGAAACATTTTGATTTATTAATGTATTCACAAACGATTAGGTGCAAGACAATGGCCGGTTGACATGCGCAGTGGTGCACGACGATAAGAAAGAATTTATATTGTGTTCAAATTATACTGTTTGACTCACTCACTGGGATTACCCAATGTCGATTAATTCGAAATGATAATTGATAGTGATTCAGAGGGGACCTGGAGGTGGTGGATCGTTCTAAAAGCCAGCCGTCCAGTAATAAAAGTTGTAGAATTGGTTGTTAGACTGCGGTGTATCACTGCCACACCTGATTGTAATTTTAATTAGGTAATTTAATATATATTCAAATAGGAACAAACCCTCTCTTCCAGGAACAACATTCAGAAGATGAACAGCAGCGTCTCATTGTCTAAAATCAACAGCTGATCAGATTATTAGCATGTATGCCCGGAGTAATAGCACTGGCAAAATATACATTAGTGGAGGCATAAGTCCAAAGGTGGATTTCAAAAAGTAGCTCATGGATGGATAGTAGTGGAGTACTTTGAATGGTATGGTGGTAGCAATAACAGTTTACTGTCGTAACTGAACTTGATTATAGATATCATTGTTCAGCGAAACTTTACATCATTACATGGCGTGGCATATGATGTTGTTAATAATGAAAATTATATGTTAGTTTATTGATTTTACAGCTCTGATATTACGTCAATCCTTCAAACACTCACCTTTCAACTTTAGGCTCGACTTTTGGTTTGAAGGTGTCCGGAACATTTTCAGGGTGCTCCTTAGGTATCTGGAAAACAGTGACTTGTCCGGCGGCGTTTCCCGCGCCGACCATGTAATCCACGGTGCTCACAATCTTCACATATGTGATTGGAGATGTAGAAGCCTGAAACAAAGTTTTTATTAGAATTATATTTTCACTGTAACAAATTATCAGTGTCGGCCGACAGTTAGGAGCGACACTGGATCCGGGCGCCATTATAATACAAATTAGAACCGATAAAGGGCGCCAAATTCAGAACACACCCGCGGCGCCAAATATGTAACTCACTCGCAGTGACAAATTACTTGCCCGGGGCATCTGGATAGCTAGAGCCGGCCCTGTATTATGGCAGATGTATTATAGTCTAAACTAGCTACCCAGACGAACCTTGTTTTTACAATAACGCCATCTAGTCCACTAAGGTAGAATTATTCGGGTACATGTGTAATTCGACATAAGAAAAGTTACATCTGACTTTAAATTATAATAAATTTTGATAGAGTGGATCGATTTTGATGAAATAAAGCCTAAATGTTAAGTTAAGATTCCGTTGTTTCAGCAGTAAAGAATTTTAGACACACAGACATCCAGCGCGAGTTACATTCTTATTATATATACATATACAGATACAGATTATCATAATATAATGTCCTCATAGACCAAAGACTGACCGCTACATCCTAATCTATGTGTGAAGTCATAAATCATCAGATGATATAGTGGTGGGTTCACCTAAAATTATATCAAAACCTATCATACCTACTTTAATAGCCATTTTGACTTCCACAATGTTAGAACTTGAGTGATGTTATGCAATGCAGTGAAGGAACAAAATAAAAAGTGCATATACTAACCCTATAGATTATCACAACTTACAAAGAAATTTATTTTTGAAAAATGGTTTTAAAAATCTAACAATTTTGTTCTAAATAAATCAATTGAATGTTCCATTATAATAGGTAATATGGAAATAGTAGGTATTGATACTATATATATAATTATTATTGAGCATAATATATAATCATTAACAGACTTTATTATGGTAGGAAAGAGGTTTATTAATTAATTGAATGCATCAACAAATATTATGTTGATTACATAAAATCAAATTGTGACATCTGTAACTAAACATGTTGAATAGTATATTGGCCTCCCCTTGGACTTAGTGTTGTATTAAGGCCAATTGTCAACAAAACAAACATTACAATTAGTGCTAACAACTGATAAGTGGCCTGATAACAATCGTCTCAGAATGTTATCATCTTACGGTACTTAACTCATTATTTGTAAGCCGACTAAGTGTTTCCTGAACTCAGTTATTTTTTCACTTTCACTGCACATAATTTATATAAACACCACATATACATGTACATCACATATATTTGCAAGAAAGATAGATAGGTAGTTTGGAAGACTGAGAATATGTAATAATGGATGCTTTTAAATTTTTTGCCTCTTTGTTTGTCTGTGTGTATGTAAGCTTCAAAGCAAAACTATTGAATTTAATTTAAAGATTTATAACAATATTTGTAGTTACTATCTTGTGTAAGATTTACCTACACCTTTATTTTATTAAAATGCATCTACTCTATCAAATGTTGTTACAACTTATAGCAACTTACACTATATAAGCTTGAATGAAACTAAGCAGCTCAGAGAAAAGGAAACTATTAAAGTATGAGATCTACAATAGGTAAGTTGAATAATTAAAGAAACTGATAAAGTTACAGCTCCTTGGAAATTTCGTAAATATGAATGAGGGATTCTTTGTCTTTTACTTGTATGTAGTGGAATTACCAAACGGGCATGCAACCCACCTGAAGATAAGTGGCCACTACTGACTGTAGGCATCTGTAATCAACCTCAGATAAGATCATAGCTGTATATGAGGTTGGCCACAGATGCGTAAACCAATTATACAGTAAATAAAAATTCTCACTTCACTGCAGTTAAAATACAATTTTAAATTCATTTAATAACAATAATTATTATTACAATAGTCTATTTATATTTGTACACCCATGACGGGTAGAGTGAGCGGACTCATACACCATATTATTGACCATCCTTGTAAAATACCTTATTTCAACAAATAAATGATATTGTATTGTATTGTATTGTATTGTAAAAACTATAACAACTTGTTCAAGTTACGAGACAGAAAAATATGCTGTATCGGATTTAAATTGCAACAAACAAGTACATTGTTACAGATAACATCGACTTACTAAACTCTCTTGAGGGAAACAATAACTTTTACCACAATGGATATCCGATGGGACAAGAAGAGGGTACCCGAAAAGATTTCTTATACTAAGAATACTCATACAAAAAGTAATAGACGTATAAAAATATGTAACGGCTTCCAAGTAGCGTAGCCCGTTAACTTATCTCGCCGGCAAATCGATGTTTATGTGGGGAATATCGTTTTATTGGCGAATAAAGACTGCTTGATGGACCTGACTTGTGACTAAGGATGCTTGGATTGGTACATAATCGTTTCTTGTTGTATTTGCCAGTATATACACGTCAAACAATGTATCCTATGTCATGTGGTGTCGGTCTTGAATAGCGTTACACCTTTCATCCTGTGGATGTTGTAGTTGATTAAGGGACAAGACCCATGAGATGGACAACAACGTTTCTGTGTATGATTTACTGCGGACACCAACACGTGTCAGGTGCAGTGGCCGGTAACCATTGGCAAAATCTTCCGTCAGGAGCTACAGTGATCTAAAGGGATGATGGAATGGTATGTTAAACCATTACTGACCCTGGGCAAGGGCACTTTTAGTGTGTAGCCCTTAAGCCACCACACTTGCCAAGTGCAGACCGGTAGAACTATTAAATTCGTAAAACGTGTATATACAACAAATGATAAACTTAGATGCACTAATCGCTGAAACTGTGTCGTGATTACTTCATTGTCACTTCATTTGTAAACTGTGTTATGAATTTATGTGTTTTTGTTTTTATAATATATACTTTCGGAGCATTTTAAATTTTATCGTAGCTATCATGTAAGTAGTAGGTAGTAGTGTTAAAAATTGTTCTGATTGAATTATTTCTACAACTTATATCATGTCTATTACAACAAAAAATGAAATCAAAACGAATACCTAGAGGCATGACCGCTACAAACCTAAGATCTTATTTTGGTACGTTTCTCTCTGTCCACGTAATATTTTCGTATGAAAGCTCGTTCAAGTGCTTATTTGAAGTGGTATTTGTCCTTTAAGTCGTTCTAATGCGGATTTGTGTCTATTGCAGTGCCGTAATACCGTCTACGTAAAGGTTTCCTCATAACCCCTCTATTCATTTGCTATGTCGTGTTTTTGAGATATATGTATAATAGAGGTGATCATGAAAATACTTGTAAAAGCAACTAGTTCCATTTGAAATGTTTTCTACTTTAGATAATGTTTCCCGTTAATACTGTGTCAGAATTAATTTAAAAAGTACATTTTTAATAGCTAACGAGCATGTAGTCCACCTTATGGTAAGTGGCCACTGCCGCCCATGGACATCTATTTTGTCAACCCAAAAAATATCAGAGTTTTACCTGTATTGGAACGCCTCGGATAAGTATGTAATTGTAGGTTAAAAGGTTTTATCGGTATTTATTCCAATTAAAAATACTGAACCCGGGCAGACTTAATTTTGATACAAAAAAAGATCTCGAGTGGGTATATCTTTCGAATGGAAAATTATCTTTCAAAATCGAACCAATCCTACATACACATAAAATTTACTGAAAACGGTTAAGCTGTTGATAGATACTGCGTGATACTAACAAAAATATACAATTTTTAAAAACGTAAGGTATTGGGAAGACCATAAACGATATATTTATCTAAACACGCAAACATCAACGTTTGTTCCCGGCGTACATGATTTTTTTTCACATCTATACCCAACTATTTCTGTCGAAACGACGAATGCTCATGCCATTTGTCAACATGACGGATTTGAAGATCCTGTGTTTGGCAGATGGGTAATGAAATATTTTCTCTCGAGGAAACAGAATCTATAAACAAAAGGCACTCATCCCATTTTCAATTCAATTCACGGGGACGCAAAGCCGCGATCGAAAAAGGAAAGAAAACATTGGGAGATTATGTTAAAGACGAGTTATTCAATTTGTGTGTCGATATATGAAAAATAATTTCTATAAATATTTTGTTTGTAATAGAAATGACCTCATCTTAATTAATCTTAAGTGTTTGATATATCTAGATTGTCTTAAATATATTCCTTTTATTGTTGTATACTTGGACTTAACGACAATCCTGTTTCATTACAATTATGTTTATATTTGCCACGTATATAAGGTTCCTCAACTTAAGGCGTTCTAGCTATTTTTTTATTATAAACTTCTCTGGAAATGTGATAATTATTTAATTAAATAATAGCTTTATTCAGCTTGAAAATAACCTTTTCAGAGATTGTACTCTTACATAATTATATCTTCCATGTACTATATTATATAAATAATAGTTTCATGTTGTTTTTATAAGGCTTCCATACTGCTGCGGCTTTACCCCTGGGGCGTTTTCTTTCGAGATAAATTATACTGATATACGTAATGCAATATTTTAAGTGATGGTAACATGAAAATACATTAAAGGAATTTTGAGTAATAATGTATATTTAGAAATCATTTTCGACTTACCTATAGGTACATTATTATTGTGTACAATGCTTTCCGAGCGTTTAAAATATTTCGTTATAATTTATGGATTCATTTAGTCGCGTAGTACTTAAAATTACTTTTTATTTGAGACCATCCTCTGTGATAATCATTATCAACATCTGATTAGCTCATACGTTGTAATCATAATAAATATCACTTCAATGACCTTCTCAGGGAATCAATCGAATATACCTAAATATATTTTAATGGTATGAGATAAGTAGGTGACGTATTATAATAATATTTTCATAACAGCTTTCGTGAATAAAATATGAAAATAGAGAGATGATCTGAGCGACGATTCACGTCTAAGCCGGGGGCCCGCGCGTCGCGCACGCATCTCCTCTGTTCACCCTTTAATCTTCTGTTTCACCCTCGGGAGAAACGCGAGATCGCAACGAAATCGTATATTATACCCTTCCTTGTATACGTTTTTGAACATGCATTGTTAAACACGAGCGTAATGTTGTTACATTAGGAAATAATTAGATAAAGTAGATAGCGTAAGGATCGCTAGAATAATGGAAAATATGAGAAAGGATTTTTATTTTACCTATTTCAATGGGTTTTGGTACATTTTTAAGATGCACAGAGGGCTGTGGTTCAGATATGTAACACTACCATTGTCATTGCTATCTACCGATTATGTTTTATTTTAGGTTAACGTTTTCGAGATTTGGTCATGTGTGTGTAAAGATATACCTATAGGAATATTTTCATAATAGTCTACACTACTATAAGGCTATAAATATTAATAAAATAAATATTTAGATCCTGCGTACGAATTGAAAAACATTAAATTGGGATCAAAATTTGTATAATGACCTTTAAAACAAATATAAGATAGATTTATAACGTTAAAGTACGCCAAAATCAGCTTCGACCAAAATCCAGTATCAAAAAACCAATGATATATATATTGTTGCCTAGTGACTGCGCAAATCAGGGATAAGTGGCGAGCTCTCGTATCGGAGGCCAAGTTTCACACTGTATCGCAGCGCCAGCGGGGTAAAGTAACGTAAGGTGTTATAACCTTTAAAATAATTAAAAACCAACTTTAGGCACTGCCTATGCTGTTTTCTAATTATGCCTGTATATAATAAAAATATGTTCGGGAAGGAAGGAATTTTGAAGGTGGTAAAACCCTTTGTGGTTCGACGCCGGCGACATTACCGCCTATTTCTGCCTAAAAACAGTAATGTTTGGTGCTGCTTTGTTCTGGTCTGAAGGGTGCAGTAAGGAGACATGCTTGTCCGAGACGTCCAACTTGATCCTCAGAGGTAGCAACGCAATTGGCGTCAACCTTAGGCATGACATTGATCTTATCTGGGGTTGATTACACATGTTCATTCGCGGCAGTGGCCATTTACTATCAGGTGGGCTGCATGCTCGTTTGCTACTTCTAAGCTAAAAAAAATGTCCAGTTGCAGGTGATCGCGGGCAGGGGCTAATCACTACTAGACTTACTGGAAGGAATTGTGCAAAGTGTTATACAATTCCTTTCAGTAAGTCGTGTAAAGTTTAACTATGCAAAGGTTATAACTTTGGCAAGCCCAATGCAGTACCAAGAACAGATCCCGAGGTACTTGCGAAGTTTCCAGCGCATCTAAGTACATGCTCTGTGGCGGGTCACATCCGGTCCATAGGGTATTGGGACGACTGCTGCTAATAGGGTTGCCACCCATATATATACATATATGATATTATTATATATTTTTGTAAATTGTGTCAATTATAAAATAACATAGTGTGAAAGATATTATATTTTAATGTTTATAAATCCCACATAACGCGGTGTCGGTCCCACGGGGATTGGTACCGGTAGGTGAAGCGAGAACACACCGTACCGTATATTGATAAGTAGGTGAAGGTTTCCTCCCGATAACAGAAAAGTTTATTTGAAATCGCTTATATACCTCTATTAGCGACAGTGACTATCTACATGATGTGAACCGTGAATAATCAATTGAATTTTACAACATAAATATATTAACATAAATTACAATGATAGCAATATTACGAGTCAATACGCACTTAAGATAAAAAATGTAATAGAGTTACTTGCTTACCATCGATACCGATCTTCCATCTATTAAATAGAAGAGCAGGTAATTATCCGTATTAGTTATGTGCACGACCAATTTACTCATTATTAATCGTGATAGCAATGAACAGATATTCTCGTCTCAATATCGTCGTATCATAAGTGAGTAGTTATGACGACTCGTTCTCCCGCTTGCGATTAAACGATATAAAATGGATTAGCGAGCGTAGTTCGCAGTTTGTGAAGATTTTACTACTTAAGTAGTAGGGGCTTTTTAATGTCCACGATATTACGAACGGATCGGTGGATGATGGTGGACACCATGGGACGACGCAGCATTGTCTGTGGTAGCCTGAACATGTCCATGGCCGTGCGTCGAATCCACCGGGGCTCAATAACTTTGAAGATGTGTTGCGACTTCTCACTTTTTAGTAAGCATTACAAAAAGCTTCGATTCTCAAGACCAGCACATATTGACATGCAATATTAAAAATCTTGGTGCGGTCCCTGGTCGTATATCGTCCGTGTGTAAATATGTAAAATAACGAAACGTGGGAAGGCGCCATAATTGATTTCCAAAGCATTCTTATAGTCGGAAATTTGATGAGTAACCGCAACTAGAGATTTTAGATCGATGTTTTGGGATTTTGTGTTGTCTTTTGACAATATCGTACGCTTCAGACAATTGATGTGAAACAAGTCATCAATCCATCGACTCCATCTCATTGCTTCTCACGTTTCCATGCTCCGTCCCGAGCTCCCGACCCACCACTAATTGGACGTCCGATCCGAATACTGGATATGAAATCGTTTCGATACCTGCCGATTTTGGTTTCAGCTATTATGACTGTAGTCTTTAAGTTTATCGTCCAATTTTCCTTCCACTCAACAAGCAGCAATTATAAAGGCCAATATTGCAATGAACACAGATCTACTGAGAAGTAATTAAAAGACTTCTAAAAGGAAATATCTCTATAGTCTATATAGCAACAGAGAGAATTGCATGTTGATTGGTTCGGACAATACGTTGATTAGTTCGGCCTAGCGCGCCATTAAAATGCGGCCATTCGCTCACATAATATAATTGGCGTGGCTTTATGCAACATCTATTTTAATAATTTGTTATTTATTGTGCGACCTAAATTTGGTTTTTGTAAAAAGCTGGCTTAGTACCTGTTATCATTGTCAACTAGCCAATCCGAGGTATTAAGGTAGGTTTTGTAACCACCTCCGATAAAGCTGAAAATACTGTACCTAGGTTTATATTATTTTAATCCAAAATTGTACAGAGTTTATCTCGTTATCACGATTAAGGATGGTGTGCTTTTTGGGAGGTATTAATTACGCATGGCTCGCTTGGCTAGTTTGGATGGCATTTCAAACTTGGCTAATTTTGCTACAATGATAGACTTGGCTAGCTTGGCTGGTCTATTACACTTGACTGATTTAGATCGCGGCGATACAATTTGGAAATAATGTGTATTTACTCTAAGAATGTTCTTAAGCTTTTATTTTTTGTAATATCTATAGAAGTAGAAATCGAGTATCATTGAGCAGTGGCCAATTATTATGTAGTGATTGGCCACTGCTCGATGGTATCTGATTGCTGACTATCATCAGGTGATGATAATAGGCCACTGCCACCTAAAGACATACGTGATCAACCTTAGAACCCTATAATCCTGTATTTAGGTTGCTACCCTTGAGATAGTCGTTGGAATGTGTAGAGTAAGTATGGCCCCCATACCACACCGTTGAAACAAGAATATAGCAGTGCTTAACATTGTCGTAATTACACAGAAATAGCTGTAGCATTGGTGCCTTCGGAGTCTTATTGATACTTATTATGAGGGATAAGTGACTTTTTAAGTGTGTGCATTCAGAGTCTATTTGCTTACTTCGGCTATGATCACAGAACGCGGATGGGGTTGGGTAACAAAACGAAACTGAATGCTCTCGAGAGTCTCTAATTCTTTTGTTATTCGAACGCATCCGCCTTATTGTCTGTACAGTTGGGAAAATACCGATAAATTGTTTCTTTCCTAGAAATTTCGCTACAATAGCAATTTCGAGTAATATTGTACTCGATATTCAATTTTGATATTCGGTAAATATTATGTTCGATAATGGAATAACTGGGTCGTTATTTTGTTATTCATCCGTTGTTTTCATTCAGCAAAAATCGGAACCTGTTTTTTTAAGCACTCAAAATAAACTGCTCAAACTCAAAATAAGCGTGTGTGCGAACGTCTTTATAGTGTATGGTTTCGTGAGGCCATTATAGCGATTTGCTGAATGTATACTTGCCGTGTTTCGTATAAGTTTTATATATACAGGTACTTTAAGCAAGCAATTTTTGTATATGTGTAAGTAATTAGTTTTCTCCGCAAAGGCTTAAAAGATTTTAATGATTTTTATTACTATTAAATGATAATCCATTTTCAGATGAAAATATGTATCTATTTACATCGTATGTAACGCCATTTCTCATTGATTGAAGTACATATGAGGCGACCAACTACGACTTCAGGGGAAGCAACCTAGATACCTTTGCCTTTGGGTTGCCTTCAGATGACTATGGGTAACGCAACTGTAACCACTAACAGATTGACTGAACGCTCAATTGCTACTCCAATCTTTAAGAACAATCTAATGAAATTCCAACTTTTATTTGCGTTGCCCGACCTCGAAGTGAGTTATAAAGTCAGGTTCGCCAATCTGGCACGTTCAGCCCGAGATAGAATAACGGTGGAGCTTTTAGAGTAAAATATGTGCATGACATACGTTTGCTGCGCTACGCTTCAGTCGGCATCGGGGTGACACGATCGTGTTCCCGCGTTCAGAATATGAATGAGATCCCTCAATAGCGGCAGCTAACCTCAATAGGAGGCAATGATTAAAAGTAATTCACTCGACGATTGCACGACTAGGCCGCTTTGCGTTTGCTACGGATAAAACAGTCACGTATTTTATGCGATGTAATACGTAAGCTGTTTGTGCGAACGTCTTTATAGTGTATGGTTTCGTGAGGCCATTATAGCGATTTGCTGAATGTATACATGCCGTGTTTCGTATAAGTTTTATATATTATTGGAAACGTTGTATTCTTTTTTCTGATGTCATCGCACCCTTATGTTGATAACTTTCATTGAAAGTAAGCTTGTTCACATTTAAAGCGATATTATCAGCATTTTTGCTCACGTTTCATATCCACGGCTAGATAGTATGGATATACAGGTATATATAAAAAGAAATCTACAAATACCTAGACATGTAAATAAACCTAATATTCGAATCGAATTCACAATTGTTGCAAACTTGAAACTCGGGTAGACGAGTGAACCCGCAGGAAACTACTATTACTTACGACAATATATCAAAATACACTTGACAATAAGAAAACCGCAATGTCAATATCGATAAATCTCGCAAAATGAATAACAGAGCCTTGGAATATCTGCGGGATGAAGAAAATTCTTAGGCATTGCCTTCATCGTATACTGTTGCCATAAAATGAAGGATAGGAAGGCCCATTGCTCACAATATAAAGGGTGAGCTTTCTAATAAATTATAGGTGATATTACAACTTGTATTAGTATATGTTTTATGGTAACTGTACTCTCCATACTGTAGTCTCCATTTATATTTAGCAAAATTTTATTATCTGTCTGTAATTTTAATAACTTAAATTTTGGAGGCTCTTTGGGTACCTGTTTTTGACTAAATAAATTTGAAGTTTTGTGTTATACTTGATTACACAACCAAAATATAGTTTGTAATATAGTGTTAAATGAGATATATCAATAGAAGATTATTCTTCTGTATAAATATGTATATGTATAAATATGTACTCGCTATACATTCTGTACAAGTAATATCAGTAATTCTAAATGAAATAAACATTTTACACAACATAAAAATATATGTAGATACATGTAATTGATGTGATTCTAAAAGTTATTAGTACTTTTTTGTAATTAGGCAGTTTTATCAAGATCTGGCTATGGAATGAAGCAGAATTATCACGGAGTATTGACGAAGTCCAAGTTGGCAATAATCGATTCTGGTCGAAAGGGCGAAGGTAATCATTTATTTTTCCACTCGTGTAAAAACCCTTACTGGACAGTATTGGTGTTTTCGTCACTGCCATGTTTTTGTTTCTCTGTCAGAATAGAGTAGTCTATTGCGACAAGTCACATAAACAAGATCATTAATCGAAACCGAATTGGTTTTCTAGGCCGATGACAGTTAAATAAGACAACAGCTATTTTAAATTACATCTTAGATTTTTATAGTCGCTGTTAGTCTTAGTGGTGAAAATGTAAAGAAGGAAGGACAGTTGCAGACAGAGTTACTTTAGCGAAACATAAAATACAAATAAAAGGCACATCAACAAATATTACATTTCTAGAAACAGTATTGTAGAATATTTATCTTTATATAAATATCCCAAGTCCACATCATCCGAAATATTCACTTAAGCGGGGTGCCACACAAAAAGTATCATTATTTATATTACGAGACGTCCATTCTCCTTGTTTAACTAACCGTAGCACATTTCCGTCCTCCTGTCATAAAACTGACCTTTTTCTCTTTTACGGTCGCACGGACAATCGGAGAAATATAATGTGAATTTGTCAAGAAAATCCAACACCTTGTAGATTGGATCAAGTTTACCTTTTTAGGAAAACATCGGCGTTTCAGGAGGGGATTACTGGTAGGCTCCTTTAGCCACGTGCGTGCGCCACAGTTTCGACACGGGATAAAAGCGATCCGTGTTAAGCTTAACAATAAAACGACACCACTATGAGTTTACTAACAATGTCTTTTGTTTGTTTTTTCGAGGGTCTATTCTCTTACCTTCATCAATCACTTACGCTGCCTAAACAGATCAGTTGCCAGGTGACTTAATTTCAGGTTTAACGCAGTTGAACGTACACCGATCCATTTTATAAATGATATCATATGTATGCTATCCATCTTTTGTTTGGACGGGAGATATATTGTCCGTTAATTCCGTATCTGTTTGGTATTTTATTTTGCTATTTATTTTATTTAATCTGTATATATAACAAAAATGTTACTCGCGCTCGCTATCTGTGTGTTTGAATTGACTTGCCACTAAAACAACGGGATTAAAATTCATGGAAATGCAGATATATTCATAGTATGAATCTTACATTAACATTTAGGCTTTATTTAATTAAAATCGATCCTCTCTATATAAAGTTATTACAATTTAAAATGAGAAGTAACTGTTCTTACGTCGAATTACGAACTTGATGGCGTTATTGTAAAAACATCACTGACTCACGAGCAAACTTCTACATACAAATGGCAGAACAACGTTCGCTTGGTCAGCTAATGTTTTCATAATTTTGTATCAAAATATTAACTTAAAAAGAGCTTATGTTGGGTTTATTAGCCGTTGTGACTCAGAGATATTATGGTGATAGTGAAAAAATAATGACGTAACGTAACAGTGACGTCACAGTAAGAGTAAGTAGAGAACGGACTCACATACCTGTTAAGTACAAACAAAAGTACAACGAATTTGTTGTTAGTAGAGCCTCATCTCTTTTATTTTGCTTTACGATCCGACCTTACTTCTCTAACGGACTTACACGTGTAGCCGTTAAGTATAACAGTAAATTTGTGGTACGGTCGGCCCAGTCCTAGGCGTTCGTGGATTACCTAGAGCGGTTTGGCGAGCTGCCGAGTGGTCTCTATTGGACGCTTAATTCCGATTCGCTTGCGATCTGCCCTGTGATTCCATAGAATAAGTTATCGGAAATCGTCGTACGTTGCAGAGAGGTAAATCATTGAAGTTGCTGTCGGGTCAGGTATAGGTAGCTAAGACGTGATATGAATACAAAGTATCAAGATTAATTGTGAATTTAGGAACTAATTTGCTATTTTGTTAGAATCGTGGTTGTATTTTGCAGCGGTTTAGGCTGCTAAATGTTTTATTTTTATATTTTTGAGTTTTTTTTAGTTTGGTTTTCTTGTTTCAAATTTTTCGGTAACAATTATTAGAAACATTTCGCTATTGACCAATATAAACATAGCAAGTATAGTGGCAATAATCAAAGAGCTAGAATATGAAAATGTGTAAGTCTTCCCGCTATTCCCCAAAGCCCTATCCATTCACAAGTATGTGCCCTAATCTTCTCTGGGTACATTTATGCAATATGCACAAATACAGCTGATAATAAGAAGTAATCTAGTTTGCATTTCTGGAAACTTTCTTCAGCGGAACACTCGTAATATTGCAAAGTGTGCCTCGGGTTATCGCGGGTGGCACCCAGCCAAACGTTGCCAGCATCGGCTCAGAGCTGGCTTTGAGCAAGCCCACAGTTAGTACACATTAATATATGCCCAGCTGGAATTAGCGATATGGAGGTTACGTGAAAAATAAGTAATTTTTATAAGACCTTAAGACCACTGAGCTTTGTAAATAGATAGGTAAATGAGATTGTCCCTGTGATAGTTCTGTGTGATAGTTCCGGGACAAGAATAGGGCTAAAGCGGTTGCGCGCGGCAAGATTAGGAGCCCAAACCGCTCGGCCAGCGACCCCGGGAAGGACGGCGGTATGGGCGCATAAACACCAGATGGTGCGATGAGCTTAATTGCTCATCTGCGTGAAGCCCGATG